>SJVG01000798.1:0-17674 GCA_034774675.1 Scedosporium minutisporum
GTGTGAGTGTTTAGGGGGGACGCGTCGGGGGTTGAATTATGGATTCAACGTGTTTTCTTTTTGGCCGAGTGAGAAACCGGGCTGAATCAAAGTTTGGTCCCAAGTCCGGCGCATAAAACGCTGCGGAACGGAGGGATGGCGCAGCAAGAAACCGGGGAGAAGGAAATGTTGGTTTGAGTTTGGCCGGGTTGAAGCCGCTTTGGGATTGGGCGGATGATGTCAACGATTGTGGTTTGATTCAAGGCACAAGGCACAGGCCACGAAGCGCGGATATGTTAAATTACAATCCTCGTGACACACGGCCCTGATCGTCGTCAATGGATCGATATTCGAGATTGGAAAGTTTACCGGTCGATGACGCGGGTCTCGAGTCGCATTCGTCCAGGAGGTGATGACGTTGACGATCAGCTGTGAAAGCGGCATCTAAGGATAAACAGCCGCGCTGGAACCGGACTCCAGGGGAAGTGAAGCCAGTCCGACTCCTGAGACTTTGTGGCGGCACTGCCTCGGTCTGAGAGCCCAGATTCAGAAGAATCTTGCTTCGTATCTGATCAGTTGAGGTTTCCGTCTATCCGCGAGAGCTCCAAGACAGGGGGCATCGACGTCTTGTCCAATGGTGTCACGGATCAAGGAGAGCTTGGGTGTAAGAAAAAAGAGAGGAAAAGAAACCTGGAAATTTCTACAAAGGAAAAATATAAAAAGACGATGTGGAAATTAATTTTCACGGGATTCAAACAGCGGCTCGGCCGGGATTGAATTCCTCATCGTCCGTATACTCATCTCTGGTTGAAATCTAGCTAGAAGCGGGAGAAGCGCAATGGAAGCCATAACCCAAACTCAGATTTCGGTGGATCAATCGACGCATCTTGGAAAATGAACCTCGGTCGGTTTTTCTGGAAAATGCAGGGTCTGTCGAGGAACAAGACAGGGCCTTGGGACGGACTACCAACTACACGACACTAAAACCACGGAGTGCTACCGCTATTATGACGAAGTAACACAATGAAAGTGTGTGCCTTGCATTGACACTTTTCTCACATCAAGGACAGGAATATTAATACGAAAGAAGATGGGGGCTCTCGAAATTTCCAAAAAGGCCTACCTAGTTTAGCATTATGGGCTTCATCTCCGAAGCGGAGAATGATCTCAAACTTGGGCTTCGGGGATAATCGACAAACGAGGATTCCACTGCCCAAAACGGGCAACGAACCGAGCTGTGTATTTGTGTGCATGCTGTCCTGTCATGAAATGTGTGTGTCCTGTGTCTAGTAGTGTTTGCATGGGCCAATGCCGGGAGTTTATACCCTCCTGGGAGGGAAAAACAATGCACGCCATGGTCCTCGTCATTTCAGAAGTGCACCCTGCATACGAAGTCAGAAATGAATCGATTCCTTTATGTGCTTCGTGCAGCAAGCAGGTTGAGGGCTTGAGATCTCGGAGGATAACGGACGCATCCGGTCTGGGAGAGGGAGGGGGGAGAGGAATATTTGGCCTAGCAGGGCCTAGTCCGTAAGCTTTGAGACGACTGTCCCTGAGAATGAGACCCCTTGTCCTGACGCTGGGCCAGGCTAGCCATGTTGACACTCAACGGACTCGAACTCAGAATATCGATGATGTATGTAGAACTAGGCAGAGCGAGCGGACGAAGTGAGCCCTCGAGTTTGGCGTCCCAGACTAACTAAGGTGTACGAGTCAGCGTTGGGAAACCATGTCGACGACAATGGAAGCTATCAAATCCAGCCAAGCTAAGTCAGCAATCGCATCGCTACAACAGCCTCAATTCGCCCCTCGAAGACAAATAAACATCGCACCGAGTTAATTCTCGTTCTTCTTTCCGTTTCTCTTTTCCTAGTCAATTTTTTGGGGGGGATTTTAGTGTACGAAAATTCGTTCCTTGTTGTATGCTTCTTGGCGCCATTCTTGGCCAGGTCAGGTCCAGGTTTTGTGACATGTGAAAGTCCCCCTCTTCTCTAGCACAGCTGCCCGTTTTGCCTGGCTCAATGTTAACAAGTACAATGCTCTCTGTTTGCATAGTCATCAGCCCCACCACTACAAAGTAGGTGTGACATTTTGATGGTCCCTCTTGCATCCAGTCCGGCCCTACGGAAGGGTTTTTAGGCACTTCAAAGTTGTATCAGGATAAAATTAGTTGGGTCTGGGACAAGAGCCTTATGAAGTAGCGTTCGAACCAATGGAATGGGTTCGAAATGCCTGCTTCCGTGCTTCGTGCATACCTGTTTGTCTTGAAATCACACAAACGGTCGATGCGTCCGCCCATGTCCTCCTCATGTGCTCATGCCTTCCTCATCTTCTCATCACACTCACCACGCCGGAGCACCGGAGACATCGGGCATTCTAGGGTCCTTCCCCAACCCCTACTTCGTACGTCACTGCAAGCACTGCACGAACCACGAATCACTGCGCGAATACGAAGTACGTACACTATCTTCATGCAGATATTTGGTTTCCGAAGTACAGACATACATACATATCGACAAGGGTGGTCCAAGGAGGGCATAGATGGGCATGACTTCTGACGGTCACACAAACGTCCTCGACATCAATAAGAACTTCCTCCATTGTCGGAGGAGCAGATTGGATTGAGGTCCCCTGAGACCCACAACGTGCCTGGCAAGAAGTGGGAGTTTCGAAGTGGTGTAGTTTAGTGTATGAAGTGTACGAAGGAGACTGCTAGACCTCGAAAATCGCAGAGGCTAGTTTAGAAACAGAGTATTCGGCGAATTCTTAGCTCCTGTTGGGATTACTGCCTCCGAGTCCCTACTCCGTAGTATCTAGTATCGGTGAAAGAGATCCGGCTTGAAAACAAACAACGCAAACAATGATTGGGTGCGTTTGCCTCCCTTTCCCTCGAGAGTTCGAGTCGAAGGGAGGGGCAGAAGATCAATAGCTGCACGAAGCACGAAGCACGGTGTAGTGTGCAAGTAGTCCGTCCTGAAGGACTTAGCGCCAACAGCAGTCTGCAGGTCGCAAAGTAGATCTAGAATCATCTGTTCCATTAATGTCTTTGGACAACACACAACTCGAGTCCTGGAGTCGTCCAGGGCGCCAAGGTAGTCCCAAGGTAGTCACACGGGACTCGGGAGTGAACCAAGATGGGAAAAGGATCTTTCCGGAGTAGCGTCCTGCTTGTGGTTTAGATCCGTTTGCAACCCAGAAATTTCTCAGTTCGTGCAGTGGTGTGGTGGGGAGAGCCCTGCACCTGTCTGGTCATTACAAGTATGGGGTATTTTCTGGGGGACGGGATGCTTAGGATTGATGCTTGGGCATGCTTGGGCATGCTTGAGCATGCTTCAAAATATTGATGTACAATGTACTAGGCCGGCATTGGGTCAAGTTGGAGTGCGACCCCTGTACGATTTTGATATTGATCTCTGATGCTCCATTTAGTCCAGTCTCACGGTCTCGGCCCATTACCTGTTGACCTTGCTATCCAGGACTGATAGCCAGATCATCTGGTGCTGGTGCCCTTTGCCATGTCAAGACATGCAGGATATACCAGATAATGATACTAGACGAGGACATGAGTCAATCTCTATGAACTTTATCTCCTTGGGCGCGGCAAGCGGAGCCCGAGAGAATAATAAGAGGAAGTGTGAGAGTCATCAGCCCTTCCGCCTTCCCCAGATCTTCGCCGGGTCCAGCCGTGAAAGACGCTCATTCTCCAGCTCCCTCCAGCTAGGAGTGCCAGTACTGTGAGGAACTTGGAAGTACTCCTGTACGAAGCAGAAAGTATCTGTACTCCGCCATCTTGCTTACGCCACCCAACATTGGAAGTCCCCGCTTCGAGTCTATTCCTTGACAGGGACTTATCTCCGGACTAATGTAAACTACGAGAAGGAAGGTGGAAGGCGGAAGGTGGAAACTGAAAAGCGCTCCACGAAATAAGGACTTGTCCCACGGTTGCTTCCTTCCCCCAGCTTTTCCGACATTGCATCTCGAGTCCACTCAAATCTTCAGTCCAAGTCTCACCAGACTGAACCTCAACCATCGCCGTCGTCAACCCTCAAACCCTCAATCTTCTATCCAACATTGTTGTCGTCATCATTCCGCCTCCGATTTTGGCCACCCTCTTCCTCAATACTCTCCATCCATTATTCCATCAAAGCAAGGATATACTTTTTCTTTGTTTTCTTTTTTCCCTTTTTCGACGACTTCGTAATCTCTTCTGGTTGGCGTCGAATAATCCAACAAATATTAGCCCCTAACCAAGAATCCGTCCGTTCCTCAGACTTCTTTTGACCCACCGTAAACGTTCGATATTAACTTCCCGCGCTCGTTCGCTCGTTCGCTGACCCCAGTCCGGGATCGAGCGAGGCAGCGCCAAGACGCCGCACGCGGAGAGAGGAGTCGAGGACTTTGGCCCCCCCGCCCATCGCCAAACACTGGCTAGCAAACAGAAACAAGCCAACGAGCTAGAGGGCGCATTACGTTGCGGCACCTCCGCCGCCACACAATTGCAGCAAGCATCCAAAAACCTGCGCTAGTCCGTCCACTATCCTTGTCCGTTTTCTCTCCAGACGCACCGCTCCGCACTATTTTTCTCTATTTCTCCCCGCTACCAAGAACCAAGCAAGCAACCAACCAGCCCGTCATTTTCTTCTCGCAGCAAACGCTGGAACGCTTCGACCCCATCAATTTGATCCATGTTCCAACGACATTGATGACATGCTGCCTGGGGCAAACACGCATTTCAGATTGTTCATTCTCGGAGCCAACAGCAAATCAATTTGACCACATCCAAGTCCCATTCAAAGCTGCGACCCACACACCACCACCTTTTGACCACCTCCATTGACCACTTCTCATCCATAACCACCTCTCTTCCCTCCTTCGAGACAGCCACCACTTCTCAGATGTCGCATAAGTCTGTTTTGGGTACAGCCATATATTGACCGCTGCCGCAACACATCCAAATCCTAGCCATCATCCTTCTCCTTCCAACCTGCAACTTATCCCCTCCCCAAATTCTCTAGTCGTGGTCTCTCCACGCTAGACCTGCTTGTCGATTCAGGAAACAGTCACAAGACGACCACCTTCCTACAACCCACAACTCGACATCCCACCTACTGATATACTGGGAAGGAGCGCCGGATCTTTCTCTACTATTCTCTACTTGGTAGAACCCTCTCCCTTTCTCGACTCACACATAAATACGACCAACGGAACCCAACGAGCGTCTCATCCGATCATTCCTCTTCGCAGCTCGAGTTCCTTCCGCTCAGAGGCATCAGCTCTCTGTTAGCGCACTGCTCGCAATAAATTGCGATGCGCCGCGACTTTATCCCTTTTCGACTTGCACTATAAAGTTCAAGAGAGCTGCCCTCGAGCACTTATTTTCACACTTCCCCATACCTCTCCAGCCTGCGCAACCGTTACTTGCCTACCTGCAACGACAGCGACCGAACTCATCGCCGTCGAACCACCGGACAACCCTTCCTCGCTTCCATAACTTCGAACGCTCACATGATTTCGCTTCAGCACCATAGGATGGAAACCGAACATCCTCCGGACCCTAGTTTGCCCTTTGGTTGTAAGTTTACCTAGCACCGCTGGCGTACTAGTCGCGCCGCGTGCGTTCCTTAGAGACGGCCACGCTCGCCCTTCCCCTTCCTTCAACAAAACCGCTAACATGTGATGTTTTTTTTTCCTCGATTAGATTCTTTTAATGAGAACCAGGACGTTTTTCGTGATCCTCCTCCCGAACCCGCACCTGGAGAGCCAATCTTAACCGCGGCCGACTCACTCAACATCCAAAACTTTTTCGAGACGCTTTCATCCGACCACAGCGCATCCAACTTCGGTGAAGGACTGAACTTTACAGACTCTTGGCTTGACCTACCTCCCCAGTTGATAGGTTCGACAACCTCGTTCGGACAACAACCTCGCACAAGCGCGCCATCCCACATGACTCCCTCAAACAACTTTCAGCTTCTCGAACACCCCCACGACGGGGCGGGCCATTTATCCGGCGCAATGTTGCCTCCGGCCAATCCGTCTGTATACTCCACCGGAGCATCCCACGTAGCGCAACCAACCATGCCTATGGCGGCTCCTAAGGATGACACCGAGCTTGTTGAGGCAGCCAGGGTTCTCCACCACGGGCCAATAGACAGACCGGTCGCCCAGATGGCCCAACAGCCCCAGCACCAATTCCCCATAAACGCATCTTTTCCCAGCGTTCAAGATCTCGGGTCCGACTATAGGCATGAGCAAGGAACTCTCCTCGGACACGGACTGCTAGGGAACGAGAACGGAATCGCGACCGGGATTAATGGTTTGGTCGACGGTCCTAATACTATCAGCAACCACCAATTCCCCGGCGTTCTATATAGTGCACAGCCGTCGGGAGCGTCACCTGGACACACTCAGGCAACCGACTACTATTGGGGTTCGGACGCCAACTTCAACGGGTCCCAGGGATTCGTGCCGCAGTCGGTTAGAGATACGACGGAAGCCCTCTCGGCACAGCAGCTCCAGATGATGCAGTGCCTTAGTTACAACCAGAGCGCCGGGACGACGCGGCCGTCGAGCCCGATTGCCAATCATGCTTCTTCTGGTTCCCCTCTTGCAGCGGATAGCTTAGCGGCCATGGACATAGGAGAAGGGCCACCGCGCAAGCGACGGAAAAGCAAGATTGCCAAGGAAGAGGCCGCTGCAGCCGACGAGGACGAATCTTCTCCACGACCGACAACGGCCAAGTCGGGAAGGAGGCGGAAGAACAAGACAGAGGCCGCAGGAACGGGATCGTCTCCTGGCGAAGGGTCGGAGGCTATACCGAAGGGTAACACCCCCCCTAAGAGGCGCAAGTCGGCGACGAACGGAGCCAAGCCGCCTCGAGAAAACCTGACGGAAGAACAGAAGCGCGAGAACCACATCCGCAGCGAGCAGAAGAGGCGCACCGTTATTAAGGAGGGCTTCGACGATCTCTGCGCCATCGTGCCAAAGCTCAGGGGCGGCGGCATAAGCAAGAGCAACATGCTCACTACTGCGGCCGAGTGGCTCGATGAGCTTCTTCGGTACAACAAAGAGCTCACAGACCAACTGGCCAGAATCAGGACCTAGTGAGGATTTCCAGCTAGTTCTTTTCTTTCTTTCCTTTTTTTTCTTCTTCTTTTTCTTTCTGTTCACTTGTTCGAAAAGTGAGGAGCGCAGGTTCAATCAAACATGTCTTTTTGGGAAAGCGTGGTGTAACAGGTACGGGGCGCTTAGGATGGTGCATTACAAGGGGATACACACAGGGACTCTCTGTACACGGGATGGGAACGATATGGATGAAATGGTGGCAGGTGTGATTCACGATATTTTTATGGGGGACCGATGTCTTTTTTTTTCCCTCTCTGTCGTTGCTGTTTTAGTTTGGGCCCTTTTCTTTTTCCCTGTTTGGCCCTTTCATCGCTCGTCTTTCCTCCGTGTCTGGCGGGCACCGCAGCCAGGCTGGGATTGCAGGGAAGGACGAAGATGAGCCACTACTGGGGAGAGATCAGACTATGTTTTTCGAGGGAACGCCAACAAAGATGCGAGGGTAGAAGAGCCATTCCTCGCCCCCTTCTAAAAGTTTAATTCGATTTTCTTTTCCTTTATTTCTTATTCCTTGGGGCTGTTTTCTTTTTTCCTCCTTTTTCTGTCATACACAGCATAATACTTCCCTGTTTTGGGGGATTCAAGCAGCAGACTTAGACAGCGAACACAGAGCCCTTACCACGGGCGCTGTTGAAAGATAAAGAACATTCCTAGTTTCTGCTTCGCCTTGGTTTCTCTGGCGATATCAAGTTTTTACTAGATTCGACTTGTTCATCGTCGTAGTTTACAGAGCTTGGGGGTTGGAGATGGGGGTAGACGGGTTTAACTCCATATACGCCCATCGCATTTGATTCCTCTTGTTTCGCTCTCTGGCGTTTAGTGGCGATGCATGCAGGTTTTTGAATCGCAATTCTACTGCTATTAATTGATATTTTTTTCTTTCTTACTACGAGTATTGGCCAAAATGGATTTCCTTGATTTTCCGCTTGTGGTGAGACTTTCTTTGTGTGACGATAGAGTGTACAGCGAGTTGAGCTGTCCGAAGTAGCTCAAATACGATGAACTTCTGTAAAAGCTCTCACACTTTCTCTTCCATTCATTCATTTTCCATCGGCAGGCTCCGGCCGAAGCAAGCCAGCCTCCAGCCTCGTCGGAGAAGTATACACGAAGAAAGGAAATTGTTTCGAGAAGGGTGGTGTAGTGGCTGGCTGTATGTCTCAGTTTATGGGGAGGGGATGGCGGACGAGCAAGTCTACGAACCAGGGAGTGACAGCTGGTCGGTGTGCGAGTGAATGAGAGAGAATGTGTGTATGCATAAGATCAGTTAATGTTTGGTTAAGTTAACCTACGAGCAATAGCTGTAAAACTGGTCAGAATCAGTCAGAATTGAGACGTAGCTATGGTGAACTGGATGGCGAACAAATTACATGAGGAAGAGTCATTTCACGAGGGAGCCGATGCGGCTCTTCCAGCAAGACTCAAGTGAGTCAGGAATTCCAGGAGGGAAACTGGGGAGACCCTTTGCGTCATAGAGGAGGGTATTGCTTCCTGTAGCCTTCCTGGAAAGCATCAATATGAAATATACTATGTCCATCCCTACCGAAAGCCGTGGCCTCTTTACGTCTCTCGAATATATAATAATCCTACGGCACCATGCTTGGCGACTCTCATGCCAAACGTTGCCCATATCCTCCTACGTCCTCATACGTCGTGTAAAGATGCACGGTGGAGAGGCTGAGCATCTCGTTGATGCAGATTGAACAGAGATTCCCCTAATTTCCAAGTGAAAGAACATGAAGAAACAGCCTAGACTGCTGGTGACTTACAGAAGAAATCTTATGTGTGACTTTATTGGAATGGCCGGGTACAAGCCTCATCCAGCGTTCTATGATCTATGTCCGGCTTAGATATGGGTTATCTTGACAATTTAAGGACTATGAGCGACGGGAGTATCACGGACATTGATTGTTATTATGGACAAAAGCCTCAATTTCTAGAAAAAATGGTCACTAATGCCCGGGCGCCAAGTAGTGTTGCCCTATCTCGGCAATGACTTTGGTTCCCCATCCCCTGTCTTTCCTTGTTTGCACTGGATGTGATTTTGTTTTGGTTTGGTAACACCAAGTTTTTACTTTTTTTTTCTTCTCGGATATAGGACGGCTGACTTCCCAACACACACCCTATTCTAAGATCATGACCCATTATCCTCTCTCATTAACACTCTTGCTCCAGACCCGCGTGGCTGTTTAGACCTGCATCGCAAGAGAGACAGACATCCTCCTTTTGTAGGATAGAAAACACTTAGGCGGAACCGGCATCAACCTTGGCAATGTAGGCGATGAGGTCAACGACACGGCGGGAGTAGCCCCACTCGTTGTCATACCAGCTGACAACCTTGACGAAGTGGGGGTTGAGGGAGATACCGGCACCGGCATCGAAGATGGAGGAGTTGGGGTTGCCGAGGAGGTCGGTGGAGACGACGTCGTCCTCAGTGTAGCCGAGGATGCCTGCCATTGTGTTAGTGTTCGTTCATTTTGTTGACGGCGGAGAGAGGTTAAAGTCAAACTTACCCTTGAGCTCGCCCTCGGAGGCGGCCTTGATGGTGGCCTTGATGTCGTCGTAGGTGGCGGCCTTCTCGAGGCGGACGGTCAAGTCGACAACGGAGACGTTGGCGGTGGGAACACGCATCGACATGCCGGTAAGCTTGCCGTTGAGCTCGGGGATGACCTTGCCGACGGCCTTGGCGGCACCGGTGCTGCTGGGGATGATGTTCTGAGCAGCGGTACGGCCACCACGCCAGTCCTTGGCGGAGGGACCGTCGACGGTCTTCTGGGTGGCGGTGTAAGAGTGGACGGTGGTCATGAGACCCTCAATGATGGTGTACTTGTCGTTGAGGACCTTGGCGAGGGGAGCAAGGCAGTTGGTGGTGCAAGAGGCGTTGGAGATGACGTCGGCCTTGCCGTCGTAGGTCTTGTTGTTGACACCCATCACGTACATGGGGGCATCGGCAGAGGGGGCAGAGATGATGACCTTCTTGGCACCGCCCACGAGATGGGCCTTGGCCTTGTCGGTGGTGGTGAAGACACCAGTGGACTCGACAATGTACTCGGCACCGGTCTCCCTCCAGGGGATGTTGGCGGGGTCGCGCTCGGAGTAGAACTTGACCTTCTTGCCGTTGACGACGAGGCCGTCAGCCTCGACCTGGATGTCGCCCTTGAAGATACCGTGGACGCTGTCATACTTGAGCATGTACTCCTATAATTGGGGTGAAAAGATGATTGTTAGCTTCTTGATCATGAGATAAATTATGAGAGCGTTTAAGCTCCTTGAGCTGCGAGTGCTTTGACCCCTCATCCCGACTGCCATTGCCCCTCAATTTTTTTTTTCCCCCTTGAGCCATGAAATGCAGTCATGATCTGCAGGGTCTGTATAAACCAATGAGGGAGGACATGACTCTGCGGACCAAGCACCAACGATGGGAGCATATGCGCGACGCTGCTCGAATCAGGGAAGCTTGTTTCGTGCTTCGTTCCAAAGCAATAAGGGCCTTGCCAAGTGCCATGGATGGCGGGGCAACTGGCCCGAGTGCTCCTGAAATTTTTCGTTGGTGCTGGTGGATGGCGGGGTAGCAGAGGAGCAGAGCTTTTTTCTGTTTTCGTTGGTGGGGCCTGCAGATCCAAAAGGAGGGGTTATCCTCGCTCACGCCGCGCCTGCCAAACAAGCATCGCGCCACCCCCTCCATGATATCATCGCAATTGCAATGGGAAGGAAAGGGGAAAGAGGAGCTCGATTTCGGATATATCCCAACAAAAAGAAAGGAGAACTGAAGGGAAATCAATGGGGTGGCTTCGATCTCAACTTACAGCGTACTTGGTCTCGATGAAGGGATCGTTGACGGCAACGACCTCAACCTCGGGGTTCTCGACGGCATTGCGGAAAACAATGCGGCCGATACGACCGAAACCGTTGATGCCGACCTTGACAACCATTGTGACGGTGTGTTATGTGATGAGGGGAAGAACTAGGTATAACTGTAGGATTTCGATATTTTTGTCAGTTTGTGAGAATTGGAGAAGAGCGGGTGAGGCGAGAAATGAGCTTGGAGCGGGAAGGGGAAGAAGTGAGGAGCTCGAGCGAATTATGTCAGGGCGGAACGAGGAAAGCAGCAGAGGAATTTTTTCTCTCCCTGCCCTCCGCCTGCTGTTTTTGAGCTCCGATGTAGGCGGGGTAGCTGCGGTGACAGGCTCAACGAGTCAAGCCGGGTCATCGAGCCCACCGAGAGCTCCTTCCCTCGTGGTCACAACCCCAAAAATGGTTGAGACCACCAGAGATAAGAGCAAACAGCAACCGCGAACACACGGACAGACATGTGAAATCTGAAAGCGTGGCATATGATGCAGATAGATTGCAGGAAGGGAGCTGGAAGCTTGAGCTACCATGGGAGAGGGAAGCTTACTTACTTCTTGGATTGGGGGGTAAGAAACGAAGCTTTCACAAGGAAAGATGATGCTTAGATTTTGTATGGGAAGGGAAGTTTAGGGAGAGAGGGAGGAGAAGAGGAAAGAAAAAATCCTGTCGAGCTGGATGAAGTAGGAATAAGAAGGAGTCTCCGGCGGGACCCAGTGGCCTTGGTCTTGCCTGGGATTGGGTCACAGTTGCCCAGCTCAATGTTATTACGAATATTATGTTCAATCGAGCCCAGTCCGGCTCGGTTACAGTTTACGGGCGGGAAGGTGGATGTGTGGATGTACGGATCATGTACTTCGTACAATTGGGGTGTAGCAGTGAACAAAGTCGACGTGTGGGTGGCGCCATTGACGATGTGAAATACTGTGAATGTACGTGTATACGTTATTAAACGGAAGTGTGGCAGCCTGCGGTACACGAGAGGCATGTACAAGAGTGAAACCAGGCCTGATCGAGAAGGTTTGACTCGATTTAGTTGATAATAATAGTGAGACACCGCCACGAGATGCCCGCTCAATTCCATCAAATTATCAATTGAAATCTATCATTGATAGATACACTTTGTGTGTTCATTTTCCCAGACCCGGGAAATACTCAGGGAATCCCCCTGGAATTCTAGAATAACACCCCTTGAACGCGGGAAACGACGTGAGAATCCATCAACATGGCACGGTTGACAGCCCTGCAAACAATCAGAGGCAAGAGACACCGAGAAAAGCGAGACGGAGTCGACACGAGTCCCAATAGCCACTCATACGATTTGCGCCGGCCGCGACCACGGTAATAAGGCCTTTATCTGCTGAGGGTGGGGAACTCTCAACCCATGTACTTTCAACAGCGCCTCCCGCTGCGGAACGAGTAGCAGGTACGAAAGGCGAGACGTGAATGAATGCCTTGGTAAGGATTTCCTAGCATTCCTAGTCCGTCTCACGTTCTCCATCAGGGTCGTTTCTTCTTCGGGTAGCACAATGCGCTGCGAGAATGAGGATAGCATGATATGACGGGCGGCTCACTACTCAACTCCTTGGCCTTGCCAGCCACACCATCAACAATTTTATTAGTTTACCTGCTACTACCCCTCCATCTCAGCATCAACATTGGCATCACCGCGGTAGCTCCGGGATTCGGGCCATTCGGAGATGAAATGTTGCCTTGCCTTTTGTCGCGCCCTTTTGGATTATATTGACACCCATCAATTGATGGACTGTGGCTTACAATGTACTCTCATTGATGTCATCAATGTTGCCAGGTTGCTGTTTTGCCTGCTGGCTCCCTCCAGACCTCCTTTCTATGGCGGGGTTCTGTATGACGTGTTGGGACAGCTTCAAATTCGCCAGCCCTGGGCCGAGAACCCCTCCCCCTCAACTAAAACTGGGACTTGCCCCTCATTCCAATTTCCCCGACAGATTCAAACCCGCCACTGGGCTGCACTTGGACTGGACTAGACCTGGACTAGACTGAACTGAGCCGGACGGAGCATCATGCATTTGCCCCCCGTTATAATGACCGTGAGGGTGGGAGCGAAGAGAGAAGTTGACTGGGTGGTTTGAGCAGCGCAAAATTGCTCATCCAGTCGAATGCGAGGGACTGTTGATCAACGCTTATCAATTGTATCAATTGTCCTCTCTGGTTTGTTCTTTTCCTCCTACCAGCGATTTGGACACTGATGCAGGCCGTGGCGGTGTTTTCATTGCATGCCCCCTCATGCTTATCATCAACGATGAAGTCGCCCCCGTCTTCCTATTGCGGGATGCTCCACCGCTACAATTCTATTACTAGTGTAGTTACGTCTAACTGTGCACTATCCCTGACGGGGAAAACGCAACTGTGCCCACGATTTTGCGTCGAGATGGCGTTTGCTCGAGCATTTCCGATTCAGCTGAAATCCGATCCTAGCTCCGGGAGCCGAGCAGGGTCGAGGTCCAAGATACGAAGCAAATCGTGAAGGCGGCAATGGGAATAGACATGGAATCGATCTTCACTATTTTCTCCTGTATCTACACCCCGCGAGAATTGGACCCTTGATTTGATCTCTCTCTAACGGCCCGGATGCTAATGAGGGTATATGTTACCGTATTCTATTTACTTGTAACATAGGGCATGGACATACTCCACTAGACTCATTGCTGGGCTGTGGAACGAGATGAGCATCTAGTGTACACCATTCATCGGATGAGCCCGAGATGCGTCCTTGAGAAACCAAAAACTGCCAAGCAGGATGTGGCACAAGCAGGTACCATTCCACCGCCTCCCCGCCTGGACCCGGAACCCTTTCTTCCACTCAAGCCTCAGCCGGCCCGGCGTTCCTCGTACAAGCAGGAAATCACTCAAAAAGGACAGCGCAGAGAGGAGGATCCTAAAAAGGCTTTGAAGCGCCTGGTTTCCGCTCTCATTAATTTTTCCGGCGCGTGTCCTCCAACGGGAGGGAGCCGTTAGAGCTCATGGTCGGAACCAAGAGGTCCAATTGAACCGGTCTAGAGCTGTGGCTAGAGCTATTTTCCATTCTTTTGCAGTAGCAAGACCGGAAGTCAGCCCGGGACCTCTTGAGCGTTTTCACTTATTACGGACGTGTGAATTTGTATCCGAAATGACACATACTTCGCAACTAAACTAATAATAAAACAAAGACAATAGTTTCAAAAAGAAGAAAGAAGAAAAGGAGAGAGTGGCTTAGCTCGTATCACCCCAATTCATCCTCGTGCCTCGATGAGTCCATCGTGAACCGTCCATTTCAAGGGTCCAAGCCCCGCGAGCCCGATGTGTGCTCCCTCGGTCCCCGTTCGGCTCGCCCACCTTCCGAACATCGCCAGAACCCGCCGTTGCCAACAAAACCCCTACGTACTCCACCGCCTTCGGGTCTCCCGATCCGTTTTGCTTCGTACTCCACGTATCTCCGAACCTTGTTACTCTTTAGGCCCTCTGTACTTCATACGAAGAACACTACCGGAGCTAATAGATGCTCTCTCTTGTTGGCTTCTGTTTTATTTTGCTCTATTCCCCGGATGGGGTACTGATTCGAAAATAGCTCTACTTCGTATTATATCTTTCATTTCATAGGGGCCCTTTCATTGTTTCTTTTTTAGCTTAGGTTATTAGCTCATAGCCGAGGATGGAAAACGTATCAATGTCGTGTGTTTGTTAGATCCCGTCTCTACCCGTCCTTTCTGTGAGCATGAATCTTCCCTCTTCCTTTTCGTGCTCCGCTTATTTTTTAAAAAGCTCAAGCAATGCATGCACGGGATTGTGGAAAGGGGGCGCTTAGAGGAGCCGAGGTGTTGGTTGGTTCATCTGTTTCCGTTTCACGATGATGTCTTCTTTCCGTTTTGTGAGCAGTGAGGTTTTCCTTTTTTCCGTTTTCGAGTCTAGCAAGCTCCGCTTCATACGCCACATCTCAATGTATACTTATCCCAGAAGCTCCACAGCCGAGCCTGTAGAACCTCTTCTTTTAATCAAGTTCACATGGTGACGCTATCGAGTGTACTTATAGTGTAGCAGGGATATTATCATCATATAAAAAGGGGAGGGAACAGCTCATCCATCCAGAAGCTCTATCTAGCCTCAATACATATCAAACTTCCAACACATAAAAAGACAAGAGAGCCGAACAAGGAAATAAAGAAACAAGAAACCGACACGAAACTGATCAAAAAGAAACATCGGGTATTAGGATATCATCGACCCATTCCCTAGCCATTCCATTTCCGAGAGAGAACAAAAAACACACAGAGATCAAAACAACGACGACAACACGAGATTCCTTTCCTTCAGTTGTTTTCTGGGAAGAAATTTCTCCGGTAAGAAAAAGAAATAACGAAACAAAACCAATCCCTTTGGTTTCTTGTTTTACCAACCAACTCCCTTTGGACCCTTTAACCAGCCAGACAATAAACGGAAAGGTTTCGGACGTATAAGAAAGACGACGAGAAGAAGACCGGAGAGAAAGCTCAAGAGTGTAGAAGAGACGATAGGGAGCAGAAAGAGTAGAAGGGTGTTCGAAGAGTAGAGACCGTAGTGGACCACGGTCTTCTAGGCCTTCTTCCCTTTCCCCCCTCGACCCGCCTTCTCTGGATAACCTGGCCTCCATCCTCTGCTCCCATCCTCTACCCTTCTGCTTCTCCTTGCAGTCTTCTCCCGCGTTCTCAAGAAGGAGGAAAAAAATAAAAGGAAATAAAAGGAAACCGAAAACAAACAAGATGAAGAAACGAAAAGTACAAACAGAGCAAAACAAATCCGGTATCCGTAAAACCTTTTTGTCCGAATCGTAGAGTACATGATACATGTTGCCTGGAACTGGAACCATACCAGCTAGCTTATCCGACCTTTCACCCCCTTCCTTGAAAACTTTCACGGCTCTCTTTCTCTACTCTCTCTCTTTGGCTCATCATCGTCTTCTCTCTCCTCGACAGCAAAGACAACAACGTTCTTCTTCGCCCCTCAGTTCCCTGCCAAAACATCCTGAGGAACCAACGTCGCCCTCCAATTAACATTCTCACTCTTCGCCCACCTCTTCACAGCCTCCAACGACCTCGCCACAACATCCTCAAACGACGCCCCCGGGTTCAGCACGGGCAACTTCCTCTCCTCCCCGGCCTCCTCCACGAGCCTGTACAGCGCCGGCATCTGCTTCTTGTTGTTCACCTGGAGGGTGCCCATGCGCGCGAGCTCCTGCGCGTTGGCGGGGTTCCGCAGGTCCGAGAGGTAGTAGCACGCCAGAATCTCCTGCATGATGATGTCCTGCAGCATCCAGAGGAGCGTGTGCGGGAAGTTGTAGGCCCGCGCGTGCCACTGCAGCTCGCCCACCATCGGGAGCAGGCTGCGCCAGGGCATCGGGTCGGGAGGTTTGCGCTCGCCGCGGCGCATCTCGAAGAGCGCCTTGAAGCCGATCATGAAGGCGAGGATCGCCTCGATGCCCGTGACGATGGCGAGTTTTTGGTCGGGTTCGGGGATCTGGTGCGCTGCTGCGCTGTTGACGCCGAGGTTCCTGAAGATGCCGTCGCGGGCTCGCTTCAGCTTTTTTCCGAAGCCGCCGTATCGTTCTGATAGGAGCCTGAGTTTGTTCGCCGCGGCTGTCGGCATGGTCGATACCTGGGAAGACCCTCCTTGCGATGATGATGGGCCCGCGCTGCCTGCCTCTCCCGGAGTGTCTACGTGCGACGCGGCGGACGATCTCGAAGGGGTCGACGGCGGCGGTGCTGGCTTCGCGGAGGTCGAGGTGGATGATGAAGAGGTGTTCTCTAATTTTTTGATTCGCTTCGGCGCAGACGGAGATGGGGTATTACGTTGCGCTTCTGTCGAGTTGCTGGAGGGCAGCGGTCGCTTCTTCGAGGAGCCAGTTTGCGACTGCGCTGGTGGATCCATACTACCGGACCGATCACTCTTGCCAGGTAGCGCGGTGAGGCGCTGGACTCTCTTCATCAGCCGCCTGGGGATCTTGAGTGTCACCATGAACCGCTCTCGCTTTCTCTTTCCCTCGTCAATAGACGTCTTGCTCGCCGAGCTACTCTTCTTTAGAGTCTTCGTTGTAGTCTCAGGAGATTTCACATTGAATTCCTTCGTTGGCGGCCTCTTACGGCGCTTTAACTCGGCTTCGATAAGGGGCGGCAACGTAGGCGATAGTAGGGGCGGTAATACGAAAGGCGGTTTCTTCTTTGGCGGTGGAAGGGGGGGTGGCAGCGCAGATCGGCTAGACGATTTACTCTTGGACGTCCCATCTTTGCGGCGGGGATCTGAATTATCCTCGCGTCGATTGTATTCTTCCCGTCGACTTTCTTCTCGCCGACTATATTCGTCTCGTCTACTTTCATCTCGCCGATTTTCTTCTCGTCGACTTGGTTCATCGCGTCGACTAGACTTCTCAGCCTTCTTCGACGGCGGGGCGGGTGGATCAGGATCGTTAAAGGAAATATGTAGAGGCGACAATAAAGGAGGGACGGCCGATTTCGTCGTCGCGGACGTAGTAGATGAGCTAGACTTTGTTGACGCGACCGTCTTGGAACCACTGGACGGGGGCCGAATGCCGTTGATGGACGACGACCCCGTTCCCCGCGACTGCGCGTTTGGCGAGCTGCCCCGGGCGGCGTGGTTCTTGGAGGGCTTGAGTATTCCTCGCCCGTTAACATTAGATGAAGACGAAGAGCTTGTCGACAATTTGCTATCGGGGCGCGGG
>SJVG01000799.1:0-17673 GCA_034774675.1 Scedosporium minutisporum
CCCCCCCCCCCTTCCAGGTCGGGCACTCATTTACTAATACCGGATACAATCGACTGCGAACTCGCAGATATAAGATGAGGTGTCTGGAGCTCTCGACTGAACTTGAGTGGTAGGTAAGAAACTAGAGAGAAGAAAAGGTCAAGAAGGTCATCGAAGGGCGGCGGATATACCACCCCGTCCTCCTGCCCTGCCTGATCGTGTTCTGGCGTCTTGTTCCATACGTTGAGAATCTTAGTCAGGCTCGTCTCGGCCCTTGTTTTATCCAAAGCGATTTCCCACTATTCAGTGCGCTGAGCATCGCGGTTTGAGAGTGTGATGTGCTCTGTAAATAAAATGTTAACTTTGAGAAGAACACGCCTCGCAAATTGGCAGAAAGAATCCAAGATTGCTAGGATACATTGGCAAGGCTTCGTTTCTGACGAAGACGAGGGTGTTTGCAGGTGCTCGGGTCCGTGATGCATGGCCTTATTTCCTCAGTCTTCTCCTTTTTCGCTCTAATTTTGGATGCAACTTATTTTCGTTACGTTACTTTTTCTCAGGCATTCTCGTCCTCGCCCAGCCTTGTCTAACCTTGCCTAAACCGCATTCTTTAATTCTGTGTGAGTCCATCAGTCGTATAGAAAAGGACCAACCGAGTGAAGTAGCAGGTGTCGTTAGCTATTGCGGATAGGGAAAGTGCCAGGTATAACCAACCGACATCGTGAAAGAGACAGACAATCTCAACTGGCGCCTTGGTCGATTATGAGCTCCTATAAAAGCATAACGACGTAAACCGAAAACCGACAACAGTTACTCACCACGCTTCTTGGCTTAGTGGCCGTTGTGAGATCAGCTGAGCTGCAGGCACGACTGTGAGTTGCATCGAACCTGTTTTGTCTCTTCCGAGTCATTCGCCCGCTTCGAAAAACCAACGCTATTACCTCAAGCCCAGCTAGGAAGTGGGGAAAACCCCATAGCTATTGATCTTTTCGCGCAGTTCTGGTGAGACTATGCGTAGCCTTTTTGTATGTTTAGTCGCCATCCCTATGAGGAAAAGAAAACATCTCTGGATAGCTGAAAAGCATGCATATATATCATGGCCTTTTGGTCATCCTTCCCGGCAATACTGAATTTACGCAGCTTAGCAGCACGTTCGCGTAATTTTGCCTCTTCAGGACACCAATACTTCTGTGGAGGTGATGAGACAGCAACATCCTGTTCCTAAGCCTCCGGGATATGTGTTGGCTGGCGTCAAGCACTTGATATATAAATAGGAGGACGAGTTTCCGATGTCAGTTCGGCAAGATTTCTCGTCTCATGCTACTTCCCGCCATCCCCACCAACTGGCATTCCAATCCTCTTTGGCAATAGTCTATATAACCGTTGTTCTCTGATTCTCATATATCTTAATATGAAACTCTCGTCAATTCTGCTTGCTGGCGCTTCCTTTGTAGGCTCCTCCTCCGCCTACAGGATCAGCCTCTACAGCAAGGACGACTACCAAGGCATTCAGAGTACTTTCATCACTTCAGGTACTCACAATGCCAACTTCACCGTCAAGTCTTGGATCTGGGAGTCAACCAATGATGGGTGCTGTATTGTCTTTTGCAAAGGAGGCACGGTAAGAAGCTCTAACTTTTTCAGATGAGAAAGAGAGACGAGAGAGAATTGAAGCTAACACTTTACGAAGAACGTTGGACGGTACTGCGGAAGCGCCAGTAAGAGCGTCTCCAGCGCTGGGGTGACCAAGGTTGTTATTGGATGCGGCTCGGATGTTATCAACTGTTAGGTGGACGAGTGGATCAAATGAGAAGTTGGGATGTAAGGGCCAGCCTCCCATTTTGAGCGGGTCGCACAGGAAATACCCAGGAGGCGCATTGCATCCAAGGTCAAAGATTTGGACACAGCCGAGGAGTGTTCGCCAACGTTCATTTCGAGGATAGTATCTCGACCATGCAAATATATCTTCGGCTTGGAAGTGGAGTGGAATAATCCTTCGTATTTGTCACTTCGACCTCCAGTCACTAAAAACAGCACCATCAAGCGAGGCTGGCTAAGTCTTCTTCTTGTTTTAGGTTGTGGATGATGGCGATGAGTAGTGCCGAGCCCGAGGTTTTAGAGTTAGAAGGAATGTCCGAAGTTTAACTCTGGAAAAGCAACATAGAGCCAATTGGATCTCTGCCCCATCACCAATTAGCACAAGGTCCAATGGTCTAGTTGGTTAGGACGTCGGATTCTGACAACTGAGAGTTCCGTAAGCCCAGGTTCGAATCCTGGTTGGACCTGCCCTCTTGACTTCTTTCACGGTCTAATGGTCTAGTTGGTTAGGACGTCGGATTCTGATATTGAGATTTCCGTAAGCCCAGGTTCGAATCCTGGTTAGACCTTCCTTTTTTCCCCTCTCCATTGCCTAGTCTTTTTGCCTCCATTGATCAATTGATGCCTATTTAACTTTTTCCCCTCTCTTGTTTGTCTCTCTTTTTAGTTGGCCACGTGTGGTATTAATGCTTGATGATATGTATATATAAACTGCAATAAAGTTCTAGGGATATATAGCCATACTACGAAGGGAGAGTTAGTCTTAGTAGGTACCTTTGATAATATATTGAACTGATGAAGTATGGGGAATTCTCTATATACCTTGCCTGCTCATTAGAACAGTGAATCCTTCATCTTGTAACATCAAATCTTAAGTTATACAACCTATTTCCCCCGTTCATGGCCCATCTGCCTATTTCTCTGCGACCGCGCAAACGTCATTCTTCAAGTTGGCTCCGCCGCCGCTGCTGTCCCAGTAGATGTGACTATCGTAGGAGTCTGCTCGGCACTTGGAAAGGCCTCTCTAATAGGAGCTGGACCCGGGATGGGGTAAGCAGGCAAAGGATCCTCGTAGATGTCGTATCCCAAGCCAGCGGCATCTTCGGGCTTCCCATACAGTTCAGTGGCGGGAATGCCCTCAGGTTTCACTGTTCCATTCCCAGTAAGCAAAATGTTTGCGCACTGCGGGTAGTGTTGAGGACCTTGATTCGGCTGGCGCGCATAGTGGAGGGCTATTATCTCGTGGCGAAGAACATAGTTTCCGGGGGAGAGAGCTGGAGGGATTTCCACGGTAAAGCTGTGGTTGTTGTTGATAAGGATGTCGGTAGCCCAGATGCCTTTTGCCGTCGGGTACCTGTTTAGTGTCTCGTTGGGATTAATCAGGCCAGTGGCATCAATGGAGAAGAACTCCAGTTCTGTCTTGTTTGCGTGCAAGCATGAGTTGGATTCCTCTCCGCAGTAAGCCATATAAGTGACGATAGGTCCATGGTGAGACTCGGGCCAGCCATTCCACTGGAAGCTGATGGTGTTGCCGGCCTCGATTTCAAGGTTCCCGTTGGCGCTAGTAGCGTTGATGTGGCAGACGATGTTAGGCTTGTTGTAGTCGTTAGCGCCTACCCAGCCATCATCGGGGACCTCGGTTCTCCAAGCAGCGAAGACCTCTGGATTGGCGGCGGGATCTCGAGGATGAAAACCACTGTAAGTCACGCCGTCAATAATGAAGCTTGTAATGTAGCTATGAGCACTGACGACCTCGCTACTGAGGAGAGTGCCCATTATGAAACTTATGCGCCTCATGGCGGAGATCTGGAAAAGATCTGTCGAACCAAGGTCTAGTGATGTGATCCGAAAGGTCGAAGGACAGCAAACTGATATTATTCGAATAGGAGGAGAGGTATTAAATAGATGATAGCTAGGGATTTCTAACCTGGACTCAATCTCCAGAAGTGCGTGCCATTTAGTAGGTAATGGATCTGTTCCACTCTTTTCCCAGGCACATTCGTCATTGAGAGACCTCAACCATCTAGCCCTCAAGAAATTAAGCAGGATCAGGGAGAATGGATGAGAAATTCGGCCACTCGAAACTACAGGGTTGCACCTACAATATAAAGTAGATTAAATACAGTTTTCAACAGTCGATATTTCCAGGAACTACTTGGGTAATATTCAGGCCGCCGTGGCCATCGCGACAATTGGTGGGATGGAGCGAGAGGCCAATATATTATTTGGGGCGGGGAGGTTCATGTTCCTGTCATTATCCGGACATGATCTCCGACGGAGCTCGCAGTCTCGCTCACCCAAATTCCCGTATTCTGCTATGGGGAGGGACGCATACATTTTGTGGGGATAGGGCATCACTTGTTTTGCTCTGGGTTTCGAAGATATTTCGAACCTGGGAGGGAAAAGAAAGGGTAAAATTTTCGATCCAATTCTTCTCCCTCAGCTTCTTCTTCCTCTTCAGTCGAAAATTTAAATTTAAAATAAATTTTATCTATTTATTTTCTGATCCAGGCAGGGGCGGCAGATCACCGAGGCTGGCGTTGGAATTGACGACTCCCCATCCAGTAAAGCCCAGGAAACCCTGGACACTGGGGACGGGGCGATCATTTCGCGACGTGACCGTGCATCCGCGGCTTCCCGAATGGTTCTCGGAGCACAGAGTGCGCCCGGGGAAACTAGGAAGGCTGGGAGGGAGAGTGGGAGAAGTTGAGGGAACTGTAGGCGTCGTGGCTCCTGAAAGTCATCTTTCTGCATCGACTCGTGTGCCGACGAGATATGATTTTACGTCACCATTGAGATACTGCACCCTGGCGATAATTGAGATGACAAGCTCTCTCTAATCGAAATCCGGGTCAGGAAGGGGGTTCCGTCGAGCCGACAACTTATGGAGGAGTGAGTCGGTTCTGATTGCACACGTGATATTGTCTTCTTCCATTTTGAGATGGGCTCCAATTCAATTCTTCATCCAGACAGGAAAGATTGCCCACGAAGCTGAAGCATTCTGATCATCAATTGTCGACACTTGCCCTCACTTGGGTCTTCTGGCGATTGCAAAATGTCGCTGACTGTGGCTTCCATTTTTATCCATGCACAGGTCATCTCGGGAGACAGAGGAAGTCGTGAGTGGTGTTTGGTCAAACAGGTGTGATAAAGAGAAGGTGCGATTTGGTTCGCTGGGCCATCGCTGGAAAACGCGTAGCTTGTGGCGGTTCCAAGTCTGGTTGGATGACAGCGAATTGTCTCACTGCGTTGCCATTTCGCCTCACAATGCAGCATTTGGTCATTGGTTGGTCCTTGGACCTTGGTTTCCAAACGGTTCAATGCTGGCTTTATGTCGAGATCATTTAAATGGAGCAGCTCTGGTTTGGCCTCTGTTTCTTCATTTCTCATCACCACAACCACAAGGCAGCCAAAGCAGGCTCACAGATCTAGAGCCCAGCATCTTGCCAACATCTCCCCAGCCATTATTATCTTGGACCCCTAAGCCTCACCCTTGTGCTCTTAACAGGGATAGCCTAATCTCTCAACTGCTATAGGTCCTAGCTGTCAGGCCATTAACCGCAAGTGGATAAAGCACTGCAAGCTGCATTTTGTGTCCCTACAAATTTTCTCCGCACATTCTCAGCTTCGCCCTACAATTCCTTCCCTGAACAAATTGTGAAATCAGTGTGAAAGACCTAATAAAGAAGATCAAAATAGCTTTCGCTGCTGCCTTTGTAACTAGCTCTTATATTTTGTTTCTGGGCTTGCTTCTTTGGCCCCAATCCTCTCCAAAACACCAACCTTGGACGGTTATCCTTTCTGCCCAACCTCCCATCTGTTGGGACTCCGTACTGACGAATCCTGACCTTGACCGACTATTGGCATCATGGATCAGGAAACACTCCATTATTACACGCTAAAGCTGTCGGCCTTCCGACAAGCCGACCGAGACCGTGAAAATGTCATGACTGACCTTCTAGAAAAGTACGAGAACCTACTTCGCCAGTATCACCAGAAGTGTGATGACTTCAACAACGAGCGCGAATCTCGCCGCATGTGGCAGCAAAAGGAGGTTCTCGCGAGAAAAGAAGTCATAGAGTCGCGTCATGCTAGAGTATGTATTGATTTCGGGTTTTTACCGTGGGTGTGATGGTGCCTAGGCGGCTTGGGATATGCCCACCTTCGTTCGGGCAAAGTCAAACCTGGAGATCCAGGTCCAAGCTCCCACAGTCCCACTCTAACTCCAGATCTTCCCTGCGATGCCATGGGAAGGCCGTTTGCTGTTCCTCGAGTTATTTATTCTTTTTGGGAGGCTCTCTTGTTGGATGTTGCTGGTATCTGCTCCAGGCTAACCTCGATTATCTGCTGCATAGGAGTCGAATCCTTTTATATTCGTCGCTATTGATGGCGATGGCGCTATCTTCAACGATACATTTCTCCAGGCTGGACCAGAGGGTGGTGCAGTAGCTGCTCAGAAGCTCTACGAGAGAGTCCAACAGCATATTGCCAAGTTATACCCCGACTCGAACACTCAAGAGTGGTCTATAGTCGTCCAGATTATCCTTAATGTCGAGGGCCTCGCCAAAAGGCTTATCTCGTGTGGGATACTGAGGTCAATCTCCGAGCTTTACGCTTTCGGTCGTACTTTTACTCGCACCCAGCCCCTCTTCACCTTTGTCGATGTCGGCTACGGGAAGGAACAGGCTGACCATAAGATTCGAGAGGCCTTACGATTTATGGTTCGCATAGGCCAGTGCAAGCACGTACTTTTCGGACCTTGCTCCGACAACGGTTACCTTCCCGTTTTGGAGGAGTATAAACGAAACACGCAAGTTGCTCCCCGCCTATCGCTGATCGCGAGCGCGCCCCCCGAACCCGGATTTTCTCAACTCGGTTTCGGGATAGAGTCATATGATGATATCTTCAGGACTACTCCTCTCCCACCACCCAAGGTCGTCTCTCCGTCGACCGCCGTGAAGGAGCTAGCAACATCCAGTTCACCTGCCCCTGGCGGAGGCCGGGGTGCCAGTTATGCTGCTATCGGATCCAACGGCTCTTCCAACACCAAGACTATTACTATTGCGCCTAAGCGGGCTCCAACCCAGAAGTTTTATCTTGTCAATGACTACGACGAACGCCTAGACTCTGACGTGCCGCGTCACGACCCAGCGGCCGAGAAGCGTTACATGGACCGCGTCAGGAAGATCGGGCACAACTACTGCAACCGCTATCATCTTAAGAACAACTGCCCTCTGGGCGACTCCTGCGGCTACGAGCATGGCGAACCGCTCCCCCCGGCGGAACTGCTTGTCCTCCGCTACAAGAGCCGATCTTTGAAATGTAACATGACTACATACTGCGAGGATGTGGATTGCCCGTTTAGCCACCACTGCAGGATGGGTAATAAATGTACTCTGGATAACTGCCGATATGCCGATACTCACCACGTCGACCTGGTACGTTGCTCTGATCTGCCCTCGTGCTTCTTTGTTCGTGAAAACTCACAGATTTCCTGAAGCGACCCGTCGCCCGCGTCTTCGCAGATGGTACACGCGTGCCACTTCCTATCAAATGAATGCATTAGCATAGCAGATCCCCCGAAATACGTGACCACTACGCATTAGTTCAGTTTCGACTTTTATTGCCTTCGTTTTGTTCCAGTGCCTCCGGATGCGCGATGTCCTTCCTTCATTTTCATGATCGTCTCATTCCCTCTCGCGCAACCGTTGGTGCGTTGCGATCCCAGAATGCTATAAGCTCCGGTGAAACTTGGCAAGCTCACACCCTTGAATATATTCCTCTATTTTCTACGAACGATGGAGAGAATATGAACAGTCTGGGTGCTAAGTCTTTTTACCATGTATAGATGGAATGCCATAGTTTCGCTACTACAGAGTCTACAGAATGTTTCACCTAAATAAAACCCTTAAATTACGCTCGACTTTAAATGCCATATCCCATGGCGTTTATTTCGAGGTGACATGTCCAATTGCAGCGTCCTCTGTTCCAATGACTGTGAAACACGTCTTGTTCACGTACTGAGACTGGGAACCATGGCCAGTCTTTCGAAAACGATCTCTATGGGCAACAGCTCCCATGGCTGATTTTATCATGAGCTCTGGATATGATGCTTCATGGCTCTTGTCCACAAGTGGGACCTCGTGGTTCAGTCTCCATAAGCTCGAAGTCAATTTCGAGGTCTCAAATTTGAGCCTTGACGTCCTGCCACACTCTAACAATCTACAAAGCCAATAATTATCCATCATGATAGGGATGGCGTCCCCGGCATTTCTTCACCCTGATCGGCTACAGACATGCGTATCTCAACCTATCATTACATCTTGGGGGCCTAATCCTTCTTAGCTCTCCTCGGATATTGAGAAGCCACGACTTTGGTCAATTGAACCCCTTTACCATCCAGATTTGTGTCACATCTTAATAGTCTCGCCAGTTCTCCTTAGCGGCTATATTTCCTATATTCATCAGACATCCCTTGTGACGTTCTCCGCGAGCCCTCGGACACCAGATCAAAATCGACGTCGTTTTCGGACTCCTCCTCGAGTTCTTCGAACGAGTCGACGGCACCAGACAACGCTGCGAGCTTGAGCAGATCCCATTGAAGCTTAAGAACCTCAAATGACGGGACAGCAGACAAATCATCTGAAACGATGTCGTAGGTGTTCCCGTCAATAATCGGTCGTTGGGTTCGCAGGTCTACTGCTTTGACGAGCCCTGGCTCAATGGGGCAAGTCAGCTGATCACGGGGATCGGTGTTCAAAGGTACTCGATCAGATGACTTGAAGGACGGCCTCGGGAGCCAGCGAACCCTGATGCGCACACCCTTGGGTAGATGTTCGATCGGTTCCAGAGCTAAGTAGGCCTTGCTCCACCAGCGATGAAGCTGTGGTTGGAGACAAATCAAGTTTCGGGGGCTATCCAGGATATTGTCCTCCCCAGCGAGAAGATCGTGCAAATGATTCACCAAATCTGCATCCCAGTACACCTGGGAAAGAGCGGTGAGGGCATTCCGCACGAAATCGGTCCTCTTGAGAGCACTGGAGGGAAATATTTGGCACACGTCTGGATTGGCCGCGCCTGTTAAGACGCAACAATGGCGATCTCGTGCTTGGCACTAGAAACGTGCAGTTAGACGCCTGATCTATGAGATAGGAATATGGATTGCACCGGTACATACCACTGCTATAGCGCTGGGGTTGCGCCAAATGGTGGGTTCGGAGAGATCGTGGCATCTTTCCTTCGAGAGAACTAGATCACGGAAAGTGCCGCATTAGTGGTAAGCTCCATCTTTGCTCGTCACTCTTCTTGTGCAAGGAGAAGATGACCTCATATAGCATACAACCTACATATCTGGATAAGTGCATCTGCTGACCATGATAGCTGTGGCAAGCGTGGAAGAGAGCGCCCTGAAGGATCTTGCAAAATAGAGTCCAGAAAATCCAGAGGCAGGGTCAACAGGAGGCCCCACAGCAAGCCGGTCGCATGTTCTGGACCGATATAGCCCGATCTAGAGCAGGCTACGTTGTCGATTTGCGCTCCCCGAAGGAGTCTGGCACCAATATCCCTCAGGTACTCTCCAGTTGGGGGAATTCTGAAGGGCGATGCAGAGAGAAACGTCCGCAATGCTTTTCTATCTTCCGCCGCCGTCTGAGGGTCGGTCCAGAAATCTTGAAGAGCCTGGCTGAGCTTGGCATCAATGACGTTAATAGAGGATGCCATGGTGTGAGAATCTGGGAATGGAAGATCTGTGAAAAAAGGTGCACAACGCGGCTGATATTAAATTGATCTTGAAAATGGTTGTTGAGGAGGGAAATGAGAGCATCAGCGCTGGAGAGGATTGCGGTGAGCTTAAGTTCGTGGGAGGTGGAGGGCGGGAAATGATTATCTGAGGACTCTCTCGCTTCATATGTTGTCACTGACGGGACTGGGCGGATCAGCGAGGCCCAGTGGTACCTGAAAGTTCTGGTGATAGTCTCAATATTGAGTGACGCCACTTCTATCTGTTAGAGTTCATCTCCGCAACCTACCTTAAAATCACATCCGTTTCGTCAAAAATGAGCTTTCAATATCAGCCCACCTCTTCTCCTCCTCCATGACATAGTTTTCGGGTAAGTGGAAAAAGGGAGAGGGAATAAAATACACCAGTCTACACTGTCAGTCTAATACCGGTAAGAGTAGTCTTCAGAACTCCCAAGAGTTCCCTCGATAATCCTTACCTGGGAAAGTCTAGTTGTACTCCTGTGCTGCAGAAAAAGTGTTGCTATAAGTATGATGGGACTTCCCTGACTGGATCAGGGTGGCTCTGTGGATGGATTACCACCATGGCGCATGCGTAAGGGTCTTAGGGGCTGTTGCCTGGAAGCTTGCAACTGGATCACCCTTGTTGGTGTTTTGGAACATGGCCATTGGGTAGCGTAGAAAATTGCTATAAATCGGAAAATGAGCAAGGAAGTAGATAGTAGAGTCTAGCTATCATCTCGTGTTTCCCCGGCAGAGCACCTTGGGCAGGGTCTTTCACGATGAAATACAATGATCCACTAGTCCAACAACCGGTTAAAAACGAACATCGTGTGACTAGGATTGAGCCGTGATATGGCTAGAGATGTTGATAGTATATCGTTATACCAGTGATAGGTGTTTGCGGTTTAGTTAAGCTGATGAAACAGGGATCCTATAGTTCAATAGACACTCGTTGATGAAGTCTATTTCTGGACCACGGCTTAATAGTACTCTCCCTCTAGAAATAATATTGACTGCTTTGAAGAATGTGATACCGGTGTCTATCTCATTGGAACCAATACATATTGAAATGTGAGATATTTGACAGATACCAGCGAATTATCGGAATTATGGGAATTGGATAATCCGTGGAGTGGAGAATGAACAAGGACAGTAATTCCGGGACAGAAACCGCATTTTCCAGTTTTCCATTAAAAACAACGTTCAAAAACTCCCATATTAGAAACACTTGTCTACAAAGTCCTTGTCCCCTTTCATCTAAACGACATCGTATTATGTATACTCGTGTCCCACACCCTTTCATGTGAACCTGTTGCGAAAAGGGCATAGAGCGTAAGTATTCGTCAATAACGGCAAGTCCGCACGAGGGCATATTCACAATGCAAAAGTTTCTCATCCCATCACATTGTCATTGCAGATCAATGCGTGAAGAAAACGAAAAGTGGCAATGCCACTTATCGGAAGTCCTGAAGAGCTCTATAGCACCTTGAATATTTACTAGCACTTTACCTTCTGCTTTGCTAACGAACCTGCTGGAGGAGTTATAGAATCTCGGAAAGAACGAAGCAAAGTCTCTCATCTACGCTATTCCTTGGCGTTGGGCGAGAGCTATGCCAACGGCACCTGCAGTAGCAAGCGCAACTTTGAAAGCGGTGCATGGTAAAGATTCGGAGAGAGGGTGGGACAAGGAGGTTGATGCTGTGAAAGCACAGGCGTTCCAGTAAGTTATCTGAGAGCTGCGGGTAGCACTTTTGGAGAACCAGTAAAAGTCCATTTTCGCTTTCGAATCGAGCTTCTATGAAGAATCGGGTGGCGCATGCGCAACAATTTATTTCATTGCTCTCCTCCCATCGACACAGGGTGCGGTAAGCAATTTCTCGCGTGTTACCTTTCCTTACTGTTAACCAACTCTAAGTCCCATTCGGCGATCTACTTTGAACAATAGCTCGCCAGCTGGAAGATGAGTGAGTTCTATTGGTGGACCCTCACAGACTAATGGGGGAAAATTACGAGCCACAGTTTCAAAAACAAGTAGCACGGTCGGTTAGCTCAGTTGGTTAGAGCGTGGTACTAATAAACTATCCGGTTTATCCAGTAAATGCCAAGGTCATGAGTTCGACCCTCATACTGACCATCATTTTTGTCTTATTCGAAAGTTTATTTTTTAATGTTCTTGTTCTCGTTTTCTATCTGTCCGTCTATTTCCATTCACTCTTTATCTCCTCCCCCTTTTTCCTTTTTTTTTGTTTTTTTTTTTTTTGCCCCCTAGTTCGAGATAAACCGCCCTTATGTGAGGACTATCAAGGGAGAAGAACAGACGAGGTTCACCGTTCTGAGGACGTCCGTCCTGAAAATGGTGGCCAGAATATGATGATATGCATCAATTTTGTCTATGTGAACTAACTTCTGTACCCCAAGTCCTCCTACTATTCCTGGATTTTGGATTTGTGAAACACTCCTATATATAACATCACCTGTAAACTCTATTAAGTCTAGAGGTCGAGCCGTGGGCATAAACGCACCTGGGATCTCCGGCATCCATCGTGGCCTGTCTTCGCAGGAGAACTCGCCCTTGGGTGAAAAGAGCTCAGGCTTATCGAAGGTTCCCCACATTACATACCGAAACCGATCCGCTGCTTGTTCCTGCAGCTCCGTTTAGTACGTTGTTTCAGTACGCCAGGCATTCAATGCTACACTTACACCATACTCGCAGATGAAGGTACCGCAGCTCTCGCAAAACTCTCGACTTACTCCATTATCCTGTTTAAATGTCTTGGGTCTTCCCGTGTCATACTTGAAGCTGCTGACGGGAACCTATATGGAGACATCGAGGACAGTTAGATCAGGCGCCGTGCTTGTTTTCCTCTGGAGGTTTTGTCTCCCCTAACCTTAGTCGTGAGGCCATAATTGGTACCAAATGCCCGACGGCAGCTGAAGCAGTGACAGAGCGAGGTTCGGCCATCGCTGGGAGAGTCAATGGACACGCTGTACTGTAGTGCGTCGCAGACGCATCTTCCTTTGTAAGTCGGCATCTCGGTCGTTCCAAGGGGTGTCAGTGAGGAGATGTGTTGTTGTTTGTGCGCTGAACTTCAATCGGCCGATGCGCAGGAGTATAAAAGGAAGAATCGGACACTGAACAAGTCCGAGGGTAGATCAGGTGGTTTCACAGCGCCGAGCTTCTGACGTCACCATCACATCTCAGTCTGAACCGTTCATCGAACGTTGAAAAACTATTCACCTTTCATCAGCATACCTCAAGCAGCCGAACATCGACATAGCAGCCAGTCGCCAAATCTGGAACCCTGTGATTATTGCTTCCCGAAGCACATTCCAGTCCCCCCAAATGTGTCTCCGCCATTACCATAAAGGGAGTTCAGTTCATTAGTAATTCTGGTGCACGCCTCTAGCCCCTTGAGTGGTATGTTGTAGCCACATCCTCTGAGGCATCTCCGACTTCCACTGCCGAGGCGGAGAAGGTAGTTTCCCTGTCACGAATTTCGGCCCCATCTCTGTTTTCAACATATCTACCTTCTCGATGCCCATCTCCTCCAATCTCCGTACAATGGTCCTAGCCCCATCCGAATCACGGCACTGCGTGGCCATCATCGGCGTCCAGATGCGCGGACTCTCCCTCAGTGACATGTCAACTGGCATACCAGCCTCTACCAAGATGTCGAACGCTTCAACATCCCCGCTCTGACAAACATGAAACATGGGCCACATGACAATATCGTGGCGTTTCTCTAGCATTTCCTTAATATCAACAACCCTTCTCGCTAAAAGGAGGTAGCGGAGCAAATCATGTGCCCTTGCCCGAACGCAGCTAGCGATCGCTGGTATCCAGGCCAAATCTTCGATCGTGCTGCAGACCCCCTGTTCGAAAAGATACTCCATTACCTCTACACTGCCGCCGATGGTCGTGGCGTGAATCGTGCCAGAATCGAGTGTAGCTCCGTGATCGACGAGCCAGACAAGAAGTTCCTTGTCTCCGAGCCAGGCTGCAATACTGGAAGGGATCGAGTGGATCATTATGTCGTTGTAGTTGGCTACATCTCTGAGCCGCGTGGAAAATGTGACGCCGGGAAGTCTCATGTGGTGTTCGTCGATGTGAGCGCCTAAGTCTAAGAATTGCTGCATCATATCGCGATTTCTGTTGGCGCATGCCCACCGAAGCCCCCATTGTGACGACCAACTCAAATCAAGGGGGTTCAGTTCATTGCTGTTTTGGCTGCCCTCTATGTAGACGCGTATAGCACTCGTCATTTCCATTCGATTGAGCTTTGCTGCCTCGATAAGCGCAAATTGGATATACCATCCGTCTGGCCTTGGATTGTATGTGAGTAGCAGCTCTAGCATAGGGAGATTGCCTGCCCTGACGGCTCCCGCAATGCAATTCCATTCCTTTGGGTTCGTCATGTCGTTAATTAAGCCTTCTCTTGAGGCGAGAATTTGCCTGACAAGATCCTGCTTGCCCGTCACAACCGCCGCATAGAGCGGGGTTCCGAAGAATTCGCTTGCGATACCGACCCACTTCCTGGTGTGAAGGCCGTCTAACGCAGCGGGGAGAAGGGCATTGTAAACTCCTTGGGCTTCAAGGACTATGGCAGCGGGAAGAAGGTGACATTCCCAAGCCACGTCGGTTAAATTTGCGTCCGGATTTCTGTCGGATTTCGGCCCATCTAGTCTATGGACGACGCGGTTAACCAAGCCAGAAGAACTACTGGTAACTCCGCACTCGCATATATGATCACAGAGAACGTGCAGCGCAGCTCTGCGGAATGAAGCGTCGATGCCGCAAGCATCCAAGATGCGGTTGATGAGGACCGAAGAGTTTGCATCCCATGATAAATCATTGCTCCTGGAAAACGGACGTCCTTCTAAGAATCGGGCCATGAACAAGCTAAAAGATGCCACGACTTTCTGAGGAAGGGGCACTTCCTTCACTTCGGGCGCACTCACGCCGAGACGGAAGTTTTCGTCGAACAACCCTTCGACCTCGATGAGATGAAGGACTTCATTATCAAAGAACTCTAGAAAGGATGACATTAGCTTTACCGACCGAGTTCGAGGATCTCCCTGAATTTTGGCGATGGACGCACTGCAAACCTGACGAAGCTTTGCGGCCTCAAAGATGCCCAGATTCAAGATTAGTTGGCGCACCGAGATTCGCACAATGTCGAGAGGGAGGTCGAACAACTGCATAGTTAGGGTATGCACCATACACTTATCTCGGCATATTTATCGCTATCTAGGCAAGCCTTGCTTCCACTGCTCCATTTATCAGAGGAGGTGCTGTTGATGACACGAAATCATGTGATTTCTCAATCTAGCTGCAGCAGGTTGACTGGAGATTGGCTGACCGGCCACCTCAGATTATTGGGCTAAGAGGCCGTGCTCGCTGCCCTAATGGCAGGGGAAATAGGAAAGAAAAAGACAAAGGGGTCCAGCGACTGACCGAGAACAGATCAGGAGAGACCCGAAAGAGAAACAAGAAAAAGAAGGGGGAAAAAAAGAAAAGAAAAGCAAAGGAGACGGGCGACGGGGTAACTTAGACGACGATCTCAATTGGGCAAAAAATGGCAGGAGACAGCAACACGGAGACCATCGTCGCCATATCGGCCCTTGCTATCGCCGTCTTCGCCGCCATCGTCGCCATAGCCCAGGCTGTCCAGCAGTATTTTATCACCGGCCAGCTCATCCGCCTTTGTGACAGCGTCGTATTCGGCCCTTTACCGGGACAGGGCCGGCGGATCTGGCAGCTATCTCAGTTTCGCTTCCGCGTCGTATATAGTTTGCCCCTGTTCGGCATCGACCCTGAGATATGGCCCGCATCTGCCGCGCCCGCTTTTGCGGGTGCAAAGATGGGCAAGAGAGCCCTTCCTATGGGTGCGGGGGGCCGGCGCGAGAGAGGCCCACTCGCGGCACTCCCTCACGGCCCGGAGAACAACAAGGTGGCAGACCTGGCCATTTCGTCTGTGGGTGAGGCGTCGTGGGCTTCGTTTTGTCGAGCTGTGTACCCCTCGTGTCAGAGTTCGCTACTCTTCTGGTTCGTCAACGGCGACGCCGATAGATGCCCGACGGATCTTCCCACGATTCCCATGCCCGTGTCCCTGCGTGACGCTGCCGTCCTAGCCTTAATGACGGGCATGGAGTGCACCGCTGCTAACTTTGAGCGCGGGTCCATCTCCATGCGTGGCGAGGCCGGCACTATTACCAGCGCGGTACATCCCATCCTCGGCCCCATCATCCACTTTGCGCCAGGCCAGAGTGAGTCAAACTACTCCATTGGCTTGCCGGGCCACATCTCCAAGGACTGGCTCTGGCGTGCCATGGATAACTGCGTCGTCGCGGGAATTCACTATAATGCGCGTGGGCGGCGAGGTGTCGAGATTGAGCGGGGGGATCTACCTTCCTTCAGGGATAACATTGTGGAGGCGCGGAAACCGTCAACGCGATTCGTTTTCTTTACGGGGGAAAGGGCGGACGAAAATTCTAAAGATGAAGACATCAAGGTAGAAGGGGAAGAAGAAGAAGAACAGAAAAAGAGCAGAAGAAGTGGCAGCATCAGTGGTATTATGGAAGTGAGAACCATCCAACGAAGCATCCGGAGGGACAGCTCTAGCCGCGACGGTTCGTGGCACCTCATCTCCCGCCCACCCTCGGGGATCATCTACCCGGATACGCATCCCGACCTACGCTGGGAACACACGCAGCCTGACTTCGGGACACTGAAGATGGGCGTGAACAAGTATCACCGGTCACACCACGACCCCAATCGGCCGACGTACACGCGCATGTCGCTCAAGTACATTTCATTCGAGACCCTCAATAAGTTTGGATTTGCCTACGAGCGTGATAAAGATGTAACTATCTTCCCTTTCTTTCTCTTACCTCGATAATTTTGATTTTCCCAGGAACGAGGTCTAACGCTGATGTCTTTCATAGGATCCTGGGTACGTGCTCATCTTCCAGTGGGTGCCTGAGAGGCTGCAGAACATCCTGTGGGAGGATACACGGAAGCGGAGGCTCCGGAGAGGCAGGAGCTTCGATAAGCTCAATCCAGAGAGCACTCCGGCGACCGCACCGGGTCTACCAGCCCCCCCGGTTCCACCCGGGCCACCACGTCCGCACAACTCGAAGTTATCACTGCCAGGGGAAGTTCCTTTCTCACGTGCCCCTGGTGCACACCAGGCCCAGTCCTGGGGCCCGCCAGGTCTAAACGACAATTCCGCCGTTCAGACCGATGGGCGGATGGAGGAGGCAGATGAACCGCTGCCTCCAAGGCGGGTCTCAACCCCGCGACGGGTTCCCGCCGCTACAAATCGCAGCTCTAGATTTGCTTCAGGCCGGTTACGCCGGAGAAACGTCAGGACAAGCACCACCCAGCCCGGCATATCAATGTCGGGACTTGGGGAACAGATGGATGATGCGGAGTCCGGGTGGGCTACTGCTTCTGCAAGCAGCATCGCTGAAACAAACGATGGCCGTGATCTAGGGGCACGGGTAGAGAATCATCACTCCGAGACTGAAGATGAGCATAAAGGTATTACTGAGTATCCTCCGGTCCACCTGATGCTTGGAGATGCTCTCGATTGAAGTTGCTAACAACTGTTTTAGCCATCCATCCCGATCCTAATAATCCACAAGTCCGAGGTTTTTTTGGCACACCTCCCAGTTCTCGCAGCAGCCACCTCTCGTCGAGGACGAGGGAGCAGCTGGAGCGAAACAGGCGCGACGAACAACGATTCAAGCGGCAGATCCGTCAGAGAAAAATGAGCGAGCAACTTGGCCGCATCACCTGGTTCTGGCTCTCGCAAACTGACATCATCCCAGGCTACTGGGCCACTCCATGGCAGTGCTTCGGGGACCTAACGTCCAACGTCTGTGTCGGCGCTATACACATCCTCATCGAGGCCGTGGTCCACAAGATCGGTGACAAAGGCATCCACTTCGAACCCCTCGCCGATGTCGAGCCGAGCAGTGCGCTCGCGGGCACGATCGAGTGGATGCGGCAGGGCAAGTCCACGTACCCCGCGTACGCCTACGGAGCCGATGGTGGTGTCGTCTGCTCGGGCGGTTATGTCTCCCTCTCCACTCCACTCTTCTCCCGCCCCATCCCCGCCGTCCCCCTCCTCG
>SJVG01000079.1:0-71981 GCA_034774675.1 Scedosporium minutisporum
CACACACGCCTTTCCCTCCATCCAGGAAAGCGAAGCCTTCCCAAGTTCGAATCAGTCGGCCATTACTGTAGGTCTGGGAGCCTGCTGCAGGTGGGTGTCATATTGAAAAAGAAATGGGAATAAAAATGGAAATAGAAATAGGGGAGTGATGTAAGCCTCATTTACACCAAGCCTCAGACTTGCATCTATTCTTGAATCCTCCAGCCCCCTAAAAGAGAGCAGTTGGGCATTAAGGGGGACCTAGGCACCCAGGGTAATGTTCAGGGCTAATATGAGATCACTGACTGGGCGTGTGGCTTGCGAATCTGCAACTGAGGAAAGTATAGAAGAGGGCAAACAGACAGCCAAGGCCAAGATGAGACTACGGCCTGGCCACGAAAGTAGGATATACTCTATAACTGAGACAAAGCACAGTAAAATGAATGGCCCCTAAGTAGATATCCAAGGCTAGCATACGATTACAGCCTGCCTACAAAGTCTTCTCACAAAAGCAAGACAAATAAGGTAAAGTATAGTAGAAGGAATGGCCTCTAGGTTCAGATACAAGCACCTTAGAGAAGCACAGTAGAAGCAATCTCCCCTAGGTTTAGATATAAGCACTTTAAAGGATTATAATAGATAATGTAGGTATTGTTAGGTGTGTACCTGTGCTGATTGAGGTGTGAGGCAGCAGTATCATTCTATCCTTAGATATTGCCATTTTCAGGACTCTGCAAGCTAGCTGCAACTTTGAAATGTAATACTAAAAATGAAAAAAAAAGCCCTTATGTAGGAATGGAAGTACTGCTGGGTCCTGAACATGGACATGCACCAATCTTCTTGGGAACTCCCAGCATCTGTGTGGCTGTGTGGACAAAGTGGTCCAGTGAAAGGCTGATATGTAGGTATCAATGATAGATTAGAGGTCCCTTGCATTACCTGCACTTCAAGAAATGTGGATTTCGACTTCTGGCCAGAGCTACATGAATCAAAGGGTATGGTTCAAGAAACTGGTGTGTGTGTATGTCAACGAAAAGAGTGGAGGGAATGAGGTTGAGGATTCCAATGCTATATGCCTACAGCCTTAGATGCCTTAGGCTGACATTTAGATGCCTGATGTAAGATTTAGCTACTGCACTTAAGAGTGAGGGATATTAAATTGATGCCACTGTGGTAGTGTTGGTTCTTATTTGGAGCTAAATCTGTTCTAACACCTCAAGGATACTCAAGGCCAAACTTACAAAACCCAATCATAACACCAAGGCCCACGAGTGTGATTGTGTTCCATCTTTTTTGTTGGAAACAATCACAAGTTCAACAAACGGCGCCATTTCCAAAAGCTTCTTCAACACTCCATCTTCTTTCTGTTGGAGGCAATCTCAAGTCCAACAAACAACGCCATTTCTAAAAGCTTCTTCAACACACATTTGAAACGATCTTCTAATTATTTCACATTTCCCGATTTGTCGCCAGCGTGGCTTTTCGAAGGCGAATCTCTCATCTTTGGCTTGCCTTACTTCTCATCACTACAGCTACTTCAGAACTGCCGCCATTGCGCAAGGTCCCTGGCGTTGGTTTCAGTCTCACCCCGGACTATGGGTATGGTACTCCAAATTCCCCTCTCTGCCGACTCAGCTGACTCTAGGCCATGATTAGCACTGCAGCGATCTACTTCGTGAACGGGTCTTTCGTAGAGGTAGCTCAAATCGAGGGATGCCCCCAGTATAAGTCGTTCATGCGTACCGAGGGTAAACAAGAACATGCCGGAGGAGCACTTGCCGAGGAAATGCCTAGCATCGCCTTGTTGCGCAACGCCCTGTGTCTACTGCCATGGCAGCCGTTTTGCAAGAGGAACCCAGATTTCGTCAGTACCCAGGCTCTTCTTCGAAGTCTGCAATATTCTGTCGCTTCCTACCTGGGGACTGGTTTTTGCTTTACTGGCATAGTTATGCCAGACCCAACCCGGCAGTATCAGAACGATATCATCCAGAAAGCTATCAAGTCGATCGGCCTTCGCCAAACCCACCGCATCCTAGACGCCCCTAGCATGGTCCTGGTGGCGAATCACATTGACGGCTCGGAGGCATCAGGCGACAACTCAGAGAGACGAGACGGCAGAACAGGAGCTATCTTGAGTATCGATTATAGCGCATCTGGCCTCGATGCTGTCCTATTTGCTGAGGATTACGGAGTTGCAGATATTATGCGCAGAATTTACAACCAGCAGCTTGGTGCAGATCACCAAGGACATGATCACCTCGAATCTGTGAAGTCTGCACTAATGGAAGTCACTAAGCCTCCGTTCAGCCGAGACCTTGTGGGAACTCCCATAACGGATGACATTTAGCATCTTGTTCTTTACGGAGATGCAGTAATGGATTCAGGCTTTCTTGATGCCCTGAGGGCGGTCGTTGGTTTAGATCTTGTTGAAAAAGCCTCTGCCCTAGACCCTGTATTTGCTGCGGCGGTGGGTATGGCTATGACTTCTTATGATCGAATGGATGAAATCGATTTCAACATCAAGCCTGCTTTCGGATGTCGATGGCGCTCTAGCCTTTACGATACGAGTACCGAGGAACTCTAGTTAGTGCTTCCCCTACTGTATGCCCTAGATACGGAAGTGAGTAAGCTCGAACAGGGTGGTTTGAGCGACCAGGAGGTCGCGAGGACAATCGATGCGCAAAGAAACAGGAGAAGGGCCAGGCGGGGAGGGGCATGACCATATTTAGTAACAACCGGGGGGTTTTCGTCACCCGTCGAGCCCGTTGCGATTGCTGAATATATTGATATTGAGTTTGTCTCACTTTCAGTGATAGTCAAGGAGATGCGGCGGGAGGAAAATCACATACCCACCGAATTCACCCGCTCATGTTGTATCGGACCATTGATACTGCCACGCTGTACTGACATGTCCTGAGTGTTACTGCATTGATGTCAATTCTTCCCGAGATGTCAGGTGAATCAAGGACGAAAAGTGAGTAGACTAAAATTTATTTTCACATTCGAAACTGAGTTCCGGTACATTCCATCACTACTCTCTATCGACCATACACCTTCCCTGTAACCGGCCGCTCCATGTCACCGGTCGACAAGCCCAGCCATTTCTCGCCAACCGGGCCATACTCGTCTGACTCGCTCACAACTCCCCAGGATATGTTGCGGCGGGTAACATCATCATCAGCCTGCCGCTGCAAGTCCGCAGGGAGGTGACACGAAGCCGCGATAACAGCAGAACAGGCACCAAGCAGAGGCATGCCTGGTGGGTACCGCCGAACGATACTCAGGATGGCAACAAATACCCACGACAAGAACCCGATGATGAGGACCCAGAAGAGTGCAAGAGACGAAGATCCCGTCGCCGTACCCCCATAAGGGTGGTCTTTCCGAGTTCCGTCTTCGTCCCAAAGGTCCACCTCTGCGTAGAATATGCCCTGGCTAACGAGCCACTGCATGACACTCGACACGATCAGTAATGGTTTGGAGTATTTATAGGGCAATGATAGGAAAAACGTGCTCCTCTGGCTGCCACGGGGTTGAGAGACACGTAAGTTGGTTTTCGATTTAGCCTTCGACCTCCTGTTTCCCATCCCAAAACTGCGCCATTCCTTTTCGGCCAGCATAATGGTTAGGAGGGAGTTATAGAGGAGATATGTAACAGAAAGTACGAACTGAGGCGTGTTTGCAGCTATTATCGCAGCCTGTTTTGGGGAGACAACAGAGAACGGACTAATGACAAACCGTGTTGACGCTAGCCCCACCCGGTCGAGTGATCCGAATCCTCGATTGAAGCTATTATTGTGGTATCAGCCTGTCAGGCGGAATTGATCATATCAAAGAGAAACCAGGATTGTAACTACACTCACATTTCTTTGATCGAAGTGCTTGCAATCTCTGCCTCGACTCTGAGCTCAACGGAAAACCAAACGCCCAGAGCCAAGAGGGCGACAAGCCACCAATGCATCGTCAAACTCCATCTCCTCATCCCAATAGACTCAGCCCATCGTGGACCACGGTCGCGAGAGCGATACTCCTTCGGGTGCACTGGGGTGAAATCGAAAAACATGTTCTTAAAGTCTCGGTAGTTGTAAGTGCACAAGGATCTCGGGATTTCGGTGGACGGCTGTCGAAGATAAGATTCGATGACATCTCCGATAGTTACTAGCGGAGTTGACCTATATAGGAAGACCATGCCTGTGAGGCAGCACGAAATGATAAGGTTGCACGCGGTTGTCAGCCACAAGGAGAGAGACTGGGTCCGTAGACGACACTCAAGGGCAACTTTCTCCATGAGTGCCTCTGGCAAAAGCCTTATCACACGAGAAGCTGGTATGACATTTGTTCCCGGAACTGTTCCGTTTTGTAAGGTCGTGTTCCAGGATGGCCTCGTCATACCGCTGATGGAATCGCTACGGCATATGCCTTTTTCAATCTGGTCTGGGTCGAAGAATTCACAGAGCCAATCGGTTTGGTTCTGTGCCTTGGAACTGTCCATCAGACGATGGAAGAGAATACCTCCATTTTCACCCTCCTCGACATCGACACTATCTTCGGCTATGAAGATAACATCTCTAGATTCGTTTGCCAGACTCTTTCCATACCGTGTTACCAGAGCCTTTACACTCAGTGACTTCCAACCTTGGCTAAGGCTTTTGTTGTATTTGGTCTCAGAATCCCGTGGCTGATAAGATGGTAGTCCATCTTCTGTTCTCTCAAACGATTTCAAAAGGGCCTTTTCTGTCATAATGTAGACGTTATAGTCTGTCGACGACGTTGTGCAGTAGACCGAGCTGTTGTAGATAAAATGCAGCGGAAGCGCGGCCAGAAACATAACTGCCCATAGCAGGCGGCGAGTTGGGGAGATTCTCAACATGTTTCGGAGGGATGGGATACCAATATCGGCCGTTTCTCCGTCAGCATGGGCTCGATCTAGTTCGGTTCTTGTGAGAGATGTCCACGCTTGCATTGCAAAGTTCCAGCAGCGGAAAAAAAGAAAGAAGGGTTAGAGGAACAGCCATGGGCCGATAAATGCATTTCGCGGACAACACGTACCGTTGAGGCTAGAAGCCCAGCCGAGGCCACATTCATAGCCAAGTGGACCCAAAGGTCAGCGCGGTTAACTTCCTTGCATGCGCCCGTCATGATCGTAATGCTTTTGAAGGGCATCGGGTTTCCAATGTCCATAGTAATGAAGGTGCAGATACACAAGTTCACGACTGCAGCAACCCAAGAGAAGATAGCGAATAGCTTTAACGATCCTCGCCATCCGTGGCAGTGATGTTGGAGCCATTCCCGAAAGAGAGACCAGCATTTTTGACACAATGATATTAGTCGAGATGCCTAACGGAACCTCGCGAGGGATGTCTGTCGTGTACGCATATTTTCCTTTTCTCCTCATCAAGACGCTCGAACGTGAATACCGTTTGTGCCAGTGTTTCGAGTACAGAACCTGGTTCTGTTGGATTTAGATCATAGACAACCACGACTCGACACATCTCAGCAACACTAGGTTACCATGATGCCTTCAGCGGTCAGGGGAAGAAAGATATTATCATCACGCGTCACATCAATGCTTTTCCCCGCAGTCTTGGCACACTCATAACGGCTCAGGTATAGTTGGCCTTGCTTGTGAGGTGATCTGTGACTTGGGTTCCGAGCCTGACCTACGAAATGACACCGACGACGATTTCTGTTCGTCTGAACTGCAACTGCGGTACGGTGGCGCAGACCATTGCTTCCCTTGACTGGCTTGGACTGGCTTGGGCGGGCTTGGCCTGCATCAGCCCTCGCTAAGCTAGGCCAACGATTTGTCCACGATTTCCATAACGTTTCTGGCCTGCATGAGGCGGCATCGCGAGGCACTCTGTCCTCATCGTCTTGTAAGTCAGAGGCGAGGGGCCAGGCTGCGTGGAAATAGCGCGCGTGGTGAGTTTGGGGTGAGTCCATGGTTCATGGCCAAATAATCAATTGATGTACATCAGTCCTCGAACGACTCGATATTTAGAGAAGTATCAATCACTGGGGCCCTCCTCATCATAGTCATTTTGTCCAAGGAAACGCATACTTCCAATTACAATAGCATGAATAATCTCATTGTTGTCGGTATTGCAATCGCTGCCCTCGGAGGTATCCTCGCTCTTTACGTGACCGGCGCATCTCTTGTGAGCCTGGGGACCAAACCTCGGACAGAGAGGGATGGTCCGGTCGCGTCCCACTCAACCCCAAATATGAAGCGGAATCTCGCTGCGCCGATAAGTCTCCTAATCATCGGCTTATTCCTCGCCATTCTACGATCCGTCGTGTCTATTATTATGTTGCTAGACCCCTCTATTCCCATGCCAGTAGTGGCTCTCTCCGAACTTAGTAGCAAGGTTATGCTCTACTCAACGATGGTCATCCTTAAGAAGCAATTTTTCCCTTGGAATCCGACTTCCGCCAGAAGAAAACACCTTTCCATGATTGGGGATAGCACTCTAATCTGTATCGCAAGCGGCCTAGCTCTAGCCATTTTCGTGATGATCTGCCACGTGTAAGAAACCATATCATCCGGCTTTTGAGACAAGACCGTGGCCCTGGTGATGTTTTGATGGCCTCTACTAATGCGATACCGCCAGTGATTGGGACTCTCTAAAGTACAGCGAGTTGTACTCTGTTGTTAAGACCGCTATCCAGCCGACCTATTTCTTCTGGATAATGTTCATGAGTATCGCAATCTCCAGCTCCCTACTGAGGAAAGCCATCCATGCAGGCCGCTTAGGATTGACGGGTGTAAGTTTGTTTGCGTCGAGGTCCAGAGCGGCTGATCCTTTGCTCTTCTTTCTGGTTTTTTCTTTCTTTCTTTTTTCTTTCTTTTTTCTTTCTTTTTTCTTTCTTTTTTCTTTCTTTTTTCTTTCTTTTTTCTTTCTTTTTTCTTTCTTTTTTCTTTCTTTTTTCTTTCTTTTTTCTTTCTTTTTTTTCTTTTTTCTTTTCTTTTCCAGTTTCTAGTCTGCTAACAGCGTGTGACGTCTATTAGAAGGAGCTGACTGCTCTCCGCCAGCTCTCAGCTGTCATGATACCAGTGATGATATTTACGGCAATTACAGCCATAGTGGCTGGTTTTGTGGAAGTACATGCTGGATCAGGGGATTTTTGGAATTATAGTACTACTACTTTGACTATTTTAGTTCTCCTTGCCAATTTTATTGGGGATATAATCATGTTTGAAGCGATGAGATGGGCTCTAGTAACCTTACGCGCTGTAAAGGCTTTGGAAGAGACCACTGTTTAATAGCCGTATTCAATATTGTCAGATCTTCTTGCTGTAGAATGTGACTCAGATGTATCGCTGAATTGTCGCCAGCCAAGCATTTCACAGCCAGAGTGTCACCATAGCGACAAGATCGCGAGGTAGATTAAAAACACAGGTTCGCGTGTGAAACTCGGATATTAAGTCAGTGACCTCTCACTTCCCAGTGTCCGTATTTGCCATCTCGTCTACTCTAGGAAACTCCCCGAAGGCTTGCTCGGCAAAGACCCAAAACCCATCCGCCGGCAAGGGGATGAGAGCTTCATACTCCTCCTTGCCACCCTCCGGTCCCAGGCAAGTTGTTCCATGAACCGTGCATTCCTTTAGATGACTGGAGGACGAACTGGAGTCCACCAATAGTCACCATTCCGTCAACGTCAGGTATTTCCTGCACTGCGTTTATCATTCCGTCATAACATTGAACTCTGAGCCTCTTTAAGGCCCACGTACGCTTCATCCTCTTTCCATACTAACCGCCGACATCCACGGCCCATGATGTACAAATCACGGGGAATGAACGGGCCCGCCATTCTAGCTCCCTGCTCAATTCGATGACACCAACCTGCGAGAGGCCCGGACGGTTCAACTGAGGAGTGGAGGTCGTACTTGCACATGAGCCAAGGTGAGACGGGTGCGAAGATAAGGGACTTATCGGGCTGGACTATAGACGGCAGGAGACATTTTAGGAAAAGAAAGGACAAGAAAGAGCAGTCTTCCTTTCTCCTTTCTCCCTCAGATCATCGCAATAGTACAGCATCCTAGACCATTAGAAACCAATGCAGCCACTACGACCCGTACCGCATCTTGACAGAGAGAAAACACTTTATTCCGTTGTTCGTTGTTCGGTCAGTTGTCCACAATGACTCCCCTCCACGACGTACCACAACTACGAAGTCTCACGGCCGGAGCGGGAACCGTTGGCAATGATTAGTTTCTTCGAGGAGGACGACGTGCAACATAAAACGAATCAAGGCACTAGTGGTTTAGTGGTAAAATTGGTCGTTGCCACCTAACGTGCAGCTTCGACTAGCCCCCGGTTCGATTCCGGGCTAGTGCAGACATACTTCAATAGTCGTTTGATTTTTATTTTTATTTTTTGCTTTCTATTCGCCTTTTCTCTTTTTCTCCATTCTAGGTCGACTTTTCTTACTTCCACTATCGTTTATACATGAACAACAAGGTTACATGCGGTATTGACAAGTGCTACTCTGTCGCGGTATGTCAAGCTCCGCCTGCTAAATAGTAAATCCTACTAACTGACGGCTTGCCGTTAGGATTCACTCCAGCTCATCTTCATGTCGTCTAAATGGCTGACGAGTTAGTCTACCCACACACAAACAGCTTAGAAGTACGTTGCTGACTTTCATTGATTGGTGTAATGTTCGCTCGGTCTTTCTTCTTCCTGCTCTTGCCGGTTTTTGCCCTGCTGGCCTGATATTGGGGAAGGCGCGGGGAGGCTTTGGAACTCTCTTGGGAGATATTTCGGGCCTCAGAACCAAGACGGAGGCGGTGAAGAGGGCGGAGGGAATAAGGAGGAGGCCTTTTGGGCGACGGCGGCGCTGGTGGTGGAAGATGAGTGTGATCATTTATAGCAGAAAGAAAACCGCTTTGAGAAACTCCGACGGTCAATGTGATAACCAACTGGACAAGTCGGTCGGAGGAGCCGGAAGACCTCCGCAAAAAAACCGGCCCCCGACAAGAATGATACTTCTACGCATTGTCGGGGACGAGCACGCTCACCGCTTGGCCGTTGATCTCCCAATGTCGATGATGGCGACCTGGCAAGTCGCTTGGTGAGTGGAAACACCGTCATCCACTTCGAACCTTCGTTTAACTACTTCTTCTGTAGGAGTTATCCCCCTCAGATGGACCAGAAGTGTACTGCGTCTACTACTCTAACCTGCTTTGTACACAGACAACACAATATCATTTCTTCATCCGATATCAAGTCGATATGATTCGTTCCAACAGATTGATATCGAGAATTTGCGTTATGCTTCTCAATGATTTACACACAACTAAGGATAGCCCAGGGACCTCAATCCCATTTTTAGCTCCAAGGTACCTCAAAATCATATCCACGACCGCAATATGCCAGATCTATGCCTAAGGTGATTGCGAAACTAGCGATAAACCCCTGTTCTCACCAATATATATATATATGGGATTCCATCCGCCTGGAAAACTGTTTTTCACTTCATTTATGCGCCAAACAAAAGGTCAAACACATCTCTCCAGCCCCTTTCTCCACCAACAGCTCAGGATTGACCGCTCCCTATATTTAATGAGCCTTGCTTGGGCTCTATCCGCCAATTCAAGGAATAGGGGTTCCTCACGGGAAGGAATATCCGTCAGAGAAGATGACAAAGTTTCAGGGGAACTTAAACATGATCCATGATCAGAAGCTACAATTCCCAACCGATATCGACCGGAAGTAATATGTCGCCATCTTAACCCACGTCAAATGTCTCAACCCAAAAAATCAAGAGGTCCTTACCGACCTTCTCCTCGACCTTGTCTCGTCTATAAGCTTAATGCCCTCAAACTTGAGAAAGGGCGGGAGAAAAGAGAAATCGACAGGATGGTGAACGCATATTGGGATGAGCTGAAGGATACTGCTTTGGCAAAAGCCCTAGTGAAGGGGGGTAGATGGTATAGTTGGAGAAGCTGCTGGAATGCCACTGGGGTGATGCGCGGCCCTGAGGGCTCGGTGATCACTCGCAGGATTAGGGCTCGTGAAGATACTTTGGAAAGGGGGGTAGCAGGGGAGGGGGAGGCTTTGATTGAGGAGTTCAAATCGCGAAGACTCGCACTTATTGGGAGACTAGACGGAATTGACTGGACTATGGACGAAAAGGAAAAGGCTGACACTAACGCACACACATAATAGAAGAAGTGATTACTGATAATCATTCATTCCGGAAAGAGCCTATACAAACCAGACATCTTCAGTCACCTTGCAAATATCACATGTGCCAGGCTTGACAATAATACAAAGAATTTGGAAAGAAGGATTATTCCCGGGCGAGAGCCGCGGCTTGAACTTCAAGAGCACATTAATGGCAAATATGTCATGTGTGTTCGGGGCCTCGAAGTTGCTGATGATACCTTCACATGCTTCAAGACATTAACAGGCCCGATTAACTTAAGCGTAGAAAACACCTCTCTCTCAAAATAGTCAAAATATTCTCCCAGATCTGCCTCGACGCTGATCCGCTTGTTCAGTTCGGGAGGGAATTTCAGAATGTCGAATAAAGAACGCTGGAACATCAACCGCCAACTCGGACGAGGATTAAGGTCAGAAGAAAGAGGGAACTGATAGTGCAAAACTTCATAGTTGCAGAATAGATTGTGTACACTGCGTAGAATGTATAGTATTATACCTGGAAGATATTACTGGGTGAGTGTTTTGGGAGTTGGGTCTTGGAAACTTGCGAATGATGGTATTGTGGAGATATGGCATCCCGAATCTTTAAGATGGTGAGTTCCGTTTGCGTTAGCTCAGAGGACTAGATAGTGCTAGCAGCCTAGCACACAGATTCTTACCAGCCCTTAAAGCTCTATGGCATTCTGTACACTGAGACAAGCGTACGAGTTCCTCGAGGGGGCCGCAGCGCAGGATCGGAAGTAAGTTCGTGTCCCATTTTTTGTGTGTATTTTCCTATTCTGGAAGAGACTTGCCTGTCCTTTCCTGGCCCACAAAATTGTCATCAAACATGATGCTGACTTCGAAGTGTGATTCGCCGTGTTGCGTCCCATGACACCAATAATGTTTGTGTCAAAGCAACAGGAACTTCGGCTACCGTTACCAATCGTACTAATATCTCTGGTTGGCTGCGTTTATACCTCATCTGGCAAATAGAACGATTCCCCAGACAATGTGCACTCCCGGTTATGGAAACTGATACAATTCTTAGTTCTAATAATGACTTTACGGCTTGGCGGGGTTACCTCTCCATCGTCCGGCACCGAAAGCCGAAGAGCCGAGTCTACTCTTTACAGGGATTCATTTTCCTAATTAGGAAAATGAAATTGGGGCCACAGCATGGCCACCACCGTCCCTTAAAATGTATTAATGAGTGTCTCGTCAATCCAAGTTCAACACACGTACTGTTTCTGTGTGTCCAGCCTGTATTGGACTAGCTTCATTTCTGAATCATTACTCTGCCAACTCTGTTTCCTCAGGCTTGCTTCCTTTATCTCACAATGAGTATCTCAGACAACCTTCCCACTGGTGATGCCGCCCGTTTCGATTACATTATCGTCGGAGGTGGTACAGCCGGCTGTGTAATTGCCAGTCGTCTTTCCGGATACCTACCTCAAAAGCGAATTCTTGTGATTGAAGGTGGACCAAGTGATGTTGGAGATAGTCGCGCGCTGGTCCTCAAGGACCGTGTCCAAATGTTGGGAACGGAATTGGACATGAGATATCCATCCGTTGAGCAGCCGATGGGTTCGTGTTCCTGGCTATCATTTACTTACAGTTTGGTACTGACTCGCTTATTACAGGGAACAGCCATATTATCCAGTCTCGAGCCAAAATCCTTGGAGGATGCTCAAGCCACAATGACATGGTTTCATTTCGTACGCCAGAGTACGATGCTTACACCTGGGAAAAACTGGGCTGTAAGGGCTGGTCGTTTGATATGTTCCAGCGCGTGCAACGCCGTCTTCGAGTTGCGACGCGTCCACGAGCTCATCCCAAAGATCAAAACCAGTTGAGCAAGGACTGGATCCTATCCGCCCATCGTGCTCTCGGCCTGCCCTATGTCAGCAATCTGAATAATGCTATCTCTTCCTCGGCAGGGTTGACAGAGGCGGTTGGCTGGACTCCGCTCTCGTACAATCCCGACAACGGTTGGCGCAGCAGTGCCAGTGTCGCCTACATTCACCCTATTCTCCGAGGAGAAGAGGAGCGGCCGAACTTGGTTATTCTGACCAATGCTTGGGTCTCCCGTGTGAATGTGCGAGGAGATGTCGCTGTTAGCGTTGATGTCACTACCCGAGATGGAACGAAGCACACTGTCCATGCTTCTACCGAGATTATTCTCTGCGCTGGATCCATCGACACTCCTCGACTCATGCTTCTCTCAGGACTAGGCCCCAGGGAGCAGCTAGAGTCTGTTAATGTTCCCGTTGTCAAGGACATCCCAGGTGTAGGAGAAAATCTACAGGATCACCCATGCACGTTCGTTGTTTACGACCTTCACAAAGACGTCCCAAGTCAAACAGCTACACACTCGGATGTACTCGCGTTTCTCCGCCACAAACCTTACAACTGGGCTGGCGACGATGGAAACATCCCAGATCTTGAGCTGCACATGTGGCAGCTTGACTGGTGCGATGAAACTACTCGACTCGGCTACGAAAGACCAAAGCGCCCGTTTTGCATCTTGCCAGTTCTTTCGCGTCCGCAAACAAGCGGGAGACTCTATCTGAAGTCGAGCGATCCCAACGAGAAGCCAGCGCTTGACTTCAAATACTTTGAGGACCCTGCGGGCTACGACGCGGAGCTTCTTGTTGCGGGTATCAAAGCGTCCAGGAAGATGGCCGAAACGCAGCCGTTCAAGAGTTGGATCAAACGAGAGATTGCTCCCGGCCCGAATGTTACTTCTGACGAGGATTTGAACAAGTATGCTCGTGCGGCCTCCCATACTATCTACCATCCCGCTTGCACGACCAAGATGGGCGACGTTGAGAAGGATCCCATGGCAGTGGTTGATCCACGGCTCAAGGTCCGAGGCATCAAGAATCTTCGAGTCGCCGATGCCGGCGTCTTCCCTACTATGATCACGGTGAACCTGATGCTGACGGTCTTGGCGGTTGGCGAACGTGCGGCTGAGATTATTGCTGAGGATGCTGGTTGGACTGGACGGGATTCTCACTTGTGAAAACACAAAAGATTTACGGAATATTGAAGGCATACGATAGGAAGATAGTGAATACAGTATTTCCTTTCTGAGTGATCATGTACGTGGCGGCTTCTGTTATCATCCAGTTCGTACGTTCATCGCTTCGGCCAGCCCCGAATCGAATAATTACCATGGCTCTTTGCACTGTCCCTAAACTTATCTGCAAACCCGAAAGGTAAAGGAAATTTTAAGAAATTATGCAACCTTAGGCAAGATACAGCCATTGGGAATTTTCACCACGTTAAGCGCTTTGGGATTGGATGTTCACGAGCCTCAACATCTCATAGCCACATACTTCATCAATACCAATCACCCGAATGCAGGGAAATTCCAGTCTTTGCTGACAACGAAATCATCGCTTCTACCAAGTGCATCTACACTCATTCATCCCCCAAGTCTCCTCACTAGCCAATTACTCGAATAGGTAATACTACAAACCCTTACCACTAGATGGTCAGGGCTCCCATTGGAGTTAATAGGTCCTGATCGTTCTAACCCGAATTCCAATGGCTAACCACATCTAGTGATCCTCATTTTGGGTGGGCTGGAATGTGGGGTAGACCTGAAATGGTGCCTAGAGCTTATCCTAAAATGGACGTAGATTGGGGAACAGGAGCTAAGCCAAGCCTCACCTGTTTGGATTTTCCTTTCTAGGATAATCGGAAAAGCGGGTTCGTGACATCTTGTTTGAGGCGATCCTGGGATTCAGGGGAGGGGTTGTCTACACCCTCACTCCCTTATCTCGATATTGCTAAGCCAATATTACTTCTAGAGTGGTCAAGAGGAGACTGAAATGGAACCGGCATCATGAGTATCTATAAGGAGAATCCAGCACATCGACTTTGTCCTTCCTCTATGTCCTTTGAACTTTCAATCCGTTAACACAATTTTTATTCATGAGTCATGACGCAACGTAGCTCCTCCGATAACACCGCCAAAATCGATGTCCTCGAGCTCGAGGCCGCTGGCTACACCCAAGCCATGCCCCGCCAGTTTTCCCTCTGGTCTCTCGGGGCTCTCTCATTCACTCTGACCTGCACTTGGCTTGGGTCCGGGGCGTCAATTGGCATTGGCCTGGCCGAAGCCTCGGGCGCCGGCGCTCTATGGTCTCTACTGGTAGCCGGCGTCATGACCCTGATAGTGTCTGCCGGAATGGCAGAGTTGGCTTCTGCCTATCCCGTGGCAGGGGCACAGTACTACTGGTCGTTCATGGTGGCGAGCGAGAAATACAAGCCATTTGCGTCGTATATGTAAGTTCATGATTTCAGTGGAGGAGACGGGCATTGATGACATCCAACCTGACTGATGCATGTAGAAACGGATGGATGAGCATCCTCGGCTGGTGGTTAGCGATCGGCTCGGTATCCAATTTCGTTGCGTCGATGATTATGCAAATTGCCTCGGTCTGGTATTCGTTCGAAACTCAGCGCTGGCAGTTATACTTGCTATACGTTGGTGTGATCTGGTTGTCTGTGGCCATGAACATTCTGGGGTCCAGGCTGCTACCTTACTACAGCCAGCTCATCTTCGTGCTGGCTGTCTTAACTCTCGGATCTACCATGATAACGCTATTTGTTGTTGCTCGAAACAACCACGCGTCGCCGTCGTTCATGTTCACGGATACCACTTCTCAGAGCGGCTGGTCAAACGAAGGCTTCACGTTCCTGCTCGCCGTTGGCAACGCAGTTTTCGGCTACATGGGTAGCGACTGCGGCGCTCACCTTTGCGAGGAGATTTCCAACCCCTCCAAACACGTACCCAAAGTTATCATGTTGCCGCTGGTCATGGGACTCCTTACGGCGTTTCCCTTTGCGGCCTCGTTGATCTACTCCATTAAAGACCTTCCAGCTGTCCTGAGCGCAGATATGCCTCTGATGGAAATTTACTACCAGGGAACAGGCTCATATGTTGCTGCGTCAATTTTATTGGGATTCTTCGCCTTTTGCATGTTTGGCTGTGTGGTGGCTGTCGGTAAGCTAACAATAATAACTGTACCTGTGTATGAAATTTGGTATTCTGACGAGATGAGGAATAGGCACGACTGCTTCCCGAACAATTTGGGCCATATCTCGAGATGGAGCCATGCCATTTTCTGGGCTCTGGAAAGTCGTACACCCGGTCTTCAACATGCCGGCCAATTCAATGCTCCTCACTGGAACTTGCGTAACAGTAAGTGGCTATCCCGGGTATCGGCTTCGTGAGCTTCGCAGGCTAACGTGAGTCGTGCGAAATAGATCTACGGTTTAATATTCCTCGGCTCAACAACCGCATTTTCTGCCATGGTTAATACTACTATCCTGTTTCTTCAGACTTCGTGCGTCATTCCGCAAGCCATCCTGCTCTGCCGAAATCGCGACGAAGTCCTACCCGAGCGGTATTTCAGCCTCGGGAAATTCGGCGTAGCTGTCAATGCCATCTCCGTCGCCTGGGTCGTCTTTTTGGATGTGCTATATTGCTTCCCTGTCTTCAGACCTGTGACGCCGGAGAACATGAGCTATGTTTCTGTTGTCCTCGTTGGGCTCATTTCTATTGTGGTGTTAATTTGGTTTACCACGAAAAAGGGCAAATTCACAGGGCCCAAGATTAATCTCGAGTTGATGAACGAGAGGCGGCGTGCTGCTCTAAACGCAGAACTGGCGAGTGTCGAGGGAGAAGAAGCTTGGGAGAAAGCCCCGGGAAGCCAGAGAGGGTGAACAGTTTCGTCCGAGGTAGATACGCCGTCGTTCTAAACTAAGCCTCTAAGAGAATGATTATGTATCCAAAAAGTGTAAAAGAATCGCCGTGGGTCAATATTTGAATGGGGCCCTCTGTGTGGGAAACAGTCTACAAGGGTAGGAACTATGGTCCTCCCAATTGGATATGCTTGAATACTAAATCTCATAAAGCGGGGTATTTCTGTAAACGAAGGTGGGTCTGTGCATCATCCCGAGTCCAAGGTCCATTGTCTGGGGGTCGGTGGATTGTAGATTACAATTGTATCTCCAATTGGACAACAAAATGCGGGGAAGTGGGGGCAGAGGAAGTAGTGTACCTTAGTATTGATAAACTAGTTCCAGCCATGATAACAAATGAAAGGGGAAGACCACATCTGTGTGAGGTGAACACGTGGATTCGCACTCTTCACCTTCAACCCCGGAACGGACGGACGCTGCTGAAGTATTTGTTAACAGCCTTTTGGCCCATCTGTCACCTTAATCTCCTCTCATTACGAGTTGATACGAGAACTTGCACACTGGCAATCAGCCTCCTGTTAATAATACAAGATGGACTTCCTCACACAGATCCCCAGACGCCGAGAAGCTGTCGATTGCTTCAATTGCTCCGCGTCATGCCGACCCTGCGATAGATCTCGACATCGCTGCGACACATGCTCCCAGGCTTCAGAGCTGTGCCAGGGATATCCGCGAGAGCTCCAGTGGCTCAGTGGCGTCACGTCCAGGGGGAAGCAAAAGGGCCGGTCTCTGAGCATCAAGCCGTCGAGTCAAGAATGGGAGTCCATTACCCCGACGAACCACACATTTGTGTTTAAGCCAGGAAGGCCGAGGAGAACGCGAAAACAGGCACCAAAGAGCCCGAAGACTCGGACCGCTCACAAGTCCGCCGCTCGACAATCGAGGCTTATCGAAGCGGGCGGGGACACACAGCAACAGCAGCAGTCGAGCCCCACCGAAGCCGAACCATCCCTGCTGCCTATTGCGGACTCCTTCCATGACTCTGCTTTGACATCCGTGGATATTTGCGACCCGGATCCGTTCGAGACTATATTCGGTGACCTTGATTCATCTTTCATAGAGGATATCTTCAGTGTCGATGACAGCACGTTATCATTATCAGTACCTCCTCACTCTATATGGCAAAGCAGCATTAGCGGACCCCTTTCGTTACATATCGGGTCCCCACCCATCTGCCCCCCGCCGATATCGTCACTCCCTGCCATGGGGGCCCCACAATTGCTCGCGTTCTGTAGGTAGCCTGTGATAATTCTCGATCACTCATGATCACTGATATTAGGACCTCCCAGATGATACTGAGCTTTGTACTCTTCCTTTAACCTTTGACTTTCATGCAAATCCCTTTCGCTGCAAGACGGAAGGCGCGCTGTATTTGGCGCATGCTGTACTTGCAATCTCGATTCAGCATGTCAGCCGAATGAACGACGCCCCTCAAGAAGAAGAGCTTGCTCAACAAGTAGTGACGTACAAGAAATCTGCGACGGAACTTTATACTGCGGCTTTGCAGTCAGTTCCACAACACTCCAAGAAATCTATTCTGGATAGCATGCTAGTACTCTTCGCCTTGGATGTAAGTCGACCAATAATAACCCATAAGTTTCATCAGGTTCAATATATTCTAAACTTTACAACGATTTTATAGACACTTATTTCTTCCGCGGGTCCATGGAATGCGCGCTTGACAGACGCCTATCACAAGATTGAGTCTATCGGCGGAATCAATGCTGTAGTGTCCTCGCGTCGTTGCCGGGCGCGGCTAGGCATGTTCGTTTGGTTAGTATATAATCTAGCTTGATCAAAATATGCAATGCTGACCGTGAGTCGTAGGTGGGACTGTATTATCGCTTTGGTATCTCGCACCGAGTCCGTATTTCCATCCTCGTACCTTGATGCCGCTATTTCGTGCGAGGATGATCCATCTTGGGATATTCACGCCCTTTGTGGAGTGCCAAAGGAGCTATTTCAATATTTCGGAGAATTGATCCTCTTAGCGAGCGAAAAAGAACAAGTCTCCAAAATGAAACACGCCAGATTCGACACCAAGAGGGTATATGAGCTGGAGCAAAGCATTCGGGAATACACCGTGGGAGACCTTAGTCCCCAATCCACGGCCGACGACACAGTGGACAGTGACGAAATGATTCACAGTTGGCACGACTACTACCATGCGAGCAACGCCTGGAAGTACGCTCTCTTGTTGTACATTGCCCGCGTCCTTAAATGGGACAGAACTAGTAACGCCAGGCTACCGGAAATTACATCTCTTTCGAGACTCCTTTTGGACAGCGTTCGATCGTGCAGGTCTGTGGCAGCGCTGCCGAAGCAACTTCTCTTCCCCGTCTTCTTGGCTGGCTCGGAATCCATGGATTTTTATTCCAGGAACTTTGTGAAGGATTATTGCGAAGAATGGTACCGAAATTGCAGGTATACCATGTTTGTGGAAACTCTAGAGCTCTTACAAGAGATCTGGATGCAGAAGGATATGAAGAGGAATGATTTCAGCGTGTGGTGGGGAAGTATAATAGGGAAGAACCAACCTCACGGCTCCGGGTTTTTATTTGGTTAAATAATAACTAGCGCTGGGTTCTGGCAAGGAACTTGAGCAAGGCTAAGTAAGGGAGTTGTTAATCCTTAACCTAGTTACGGTTCTAGCTTTCCTGGAACGAATATACTGTATAATATGTGCACCTAAGAAACATAGGGTCTCTGTTTCGAACGGAACTATTGATCTGGGAATATCATTGAAGAGAATCTAAGTTCGGGCCAAGGTTTGTGCGGAATGTCAATGCGGCTGCACCATTACCGAGGAGACATGACGTACAGATGAAACATGGCCTGAAGAAGATAAGTTCACTGAATCTTGCACGTGTATGGACTGATCACATAGGGCGTGGTATGCTTGGCTTTATGGGGCGTCACATATCGGTCAGTTCTGGAAATACTGCGCCTTGAAAGCTTAGGCTTCTGCGAAGGGACATGCAGTGATAGAAGTCCAAATACCCCAAGAAAACGAAGAAAAATGTACGGCATACTCATATGTACAAAAGCCTGAATGTGTTCAGCCTCTAATGCACCCTGCCACCACCCACTCGAGAATCTTATTTCCCAAAGTCAATCGGAAGCGGGAATCCATCATCAACCGGCAAAAGCGTTGCCTCGCCATACTCAAGTGTAAACGGACCGAGAGTCACCGTCTCCCAGTCATCGTCGTTCTCCCGATTTCCCAAAATCTTCAACGCCTTGAAGACGAACTGGTATCTCCCCGGCGGTACAACAGTACCATCGGCGAGCATACCAGTAAAGGCGATCTCGGCTTTTCCGTGCGGGACAAACTCTTGCGGGTACCCAGGTACCAAACCTACAACCTGGGATCCCTTGAATTCCGTTGTCTTGAGAGTAGAGGTATCGTCGAGCGCCGCGACATAGACGTAGAGGGCTGCTGTGCCAGCAGGGCGGTTGAACATAGCCGAAACATACGGCAACAGACGATCTGGGTTTGAGTTTGGCTCGCCCGCTGGTTTAGGGAACGTGTATGTGGTGTTGGCGGGGAGCGGCGTCAACCGGTGTCCAGCGTCCCAATATTGCAGGAATGTGTTGTTCGGGTTCAAATCGAAGATTTTAACATTCCTCATGCTTCCTACGAGACCAATGTACGGGATCGACAGATTCTCGCCATTGGTGCCGTTGATAGCGATATAACCACTGTACATGGCAAACCGAGATGGATCAACTCCCTGCGGCGGTGTCGGTGTAACAATGATATTGGCCGACGCCCCAGCAGGGATCGTAATGCTGTCCTCAGAAAAGTCCAGAGTCGCTGTTTCGTCGACAGTTGGGTTCGGGAAGGGCGCAAGCTGAGTGCTGTTTTCGTTGTAGGCGTACACCGTAACGGCCTTGACGTGGCTTAGAGCATATTTCACTTCTTCGTCGCTCGTGTTTTGGATCGTAAAGTTGGCTTCCGGGACGAAATTGTCGGTGTCGTTGAAGGAAATACCTGCGGTGTTGACGAGCGTTTTTACAAAGGCGGCGTCGTAGGCCTGGACCAGCCCAGCACCCTGCTGCGCCACCGGCGCAAGAATATCATGTAGGCCCTTGCCGTCCCACCACAGGTTGGGGTTGGCGGTCGAAGCGAGAACATTTCTGATTTCATCGGGATCAAGAGTGCCCCGCGCCTCGGCGATCAGAGCATAGACGCCGGCAATGAATGGACTGGCCATCGAGGTTCCAGACATGACAGTGTAGTTTCCCCTGTTCGTCAGGTAGGTCGAAAGGATGTTACCACCGGGGGCGGCAAACTGCGGCTTGATGTCCAGTTCCAGTCCGAGACCCCATGACGAGGACATCTGGAGATATCCGCGACTGGCGTCGTTCGTTGCGCTGATGATAATGTTCTCGGCGACGCTAACTGCTGTCATGTGCGCAGTGACCGTCTCTCCAGCCTTCAGCCTTTCAACCCATTCTTTACCCTGGTCCTGAGTCACCATCCCCAGTCCATCAATGGCTTTGGGGTAAACATTAAGTTCCACCGTCCTAGGTTGTCTCTCAGTTAGCTTGGCGCAATAGATCTCTGGGAACTGAGGGCTAGGGTTCTCGACTTCTCCTTACGTGAAATTGCTACTATAGAACAGAAGGTTCCTGTTTCCTACCCACGCATATTCCATAATCATGGCAGCCTTTTGCTCCGGGGTGCACCCTTCCATGCTAGTTAGAATGATATACTTTGAAAGGTCGGGGATATCTCCTTCCAGCTTAGTGCAGTCGCTGGCCAATCCCGCATCATCCTCGAGGAGCCACAGGTCCTTGGTGATGGTTTTGTAGTCTCCGAACCTACCCGGGTAGAAGCCAAAAGAATGCTCCTCACCGTCTTCGGTAGTGTACATGGCTTTTTTCATAACCATTGGTAGGTCTAGGTTAGTAACGCTGGCAACGGCCGTCACACCGTGGCCAACGGCAGGGCTTCCAGTGGAGAAGAGGCCGTTGAGGCCGGCGTTTCCAATGGGGGCAATGCAAGGAATACCAGCCTTAGAGATTCGCTCGCACACGACAGCAACAGCATCTTCGGACCACTCGGATGGGAATATTGTCGAGGTCGTGATGATATCGTTCTTATCTTCAAAGGCCTGGTTGAAACCGGCAACGTAGAGATCCGTATGGACATAGCCACGGCAGCTAGAAACCCGATATGAGCCAAGGGTCACACCGGGAGCTACGCCGGTGAATCCCAACTCGTTCTCGCGTGCCGCTATGATACCCGCAATATGGGTGCCGTGGCCATTGCAGTGGTCCCAAGGGTCATCGTCGGGCTCCGGGACCTTGAGGGCGTTCTCATCGTAGTTGTCTCCGACAAAGTCTTTGCCGTACGCAACGAGGCAGCCCTCACCGAAGCATCCGCCGAGAGCTGGGTGTTTGTAATCGACGCCGGTGTCCACCATGCCAATCTTCACGCCCTTGCCCGTTATGCCGGCCGCCCTTAGCTTGTCGACCTGGGTCATAACATGGGGCGCGAAAACGTCCTTGACCTCCGGTGTGCTCCCACTATCTTGGCGCCGTTGGATGGTAGGGCCTAGGGCACCGATATATCCAATGTCCCAACCGAGCTCGTCGTCTGGAATGCGGCCGACTTGCACTGGCCAGATCTTCTTGACCATCGGAAGCTTCGCAATTCGGTTCGGTACGCTGCCCTTGCTGGTGCCCTCTCCAAGTTGGAAGGAGGCGCCTTTGAAGAGAGAGTAGGTCAGGTTCAACCTCGATGTAGCAGGAATGTTCTCCTCTCCAAGCTTCTCGTAAAAGGACCCGACGTCCTATTAAAATAAACCATGATGTTAGAATCTAATGTTCACGGAAGACACTCGAATACATTGTTCTTTTGTTTTTTCTTTTCTTCTTCTCTGTCTTGATGCTACTACAGTTTCGTATCGTAGTTTTGGGCACACAAACACGCGTAAGAAAGGGGGAATGAGGGGCGGAATACGTAGTCATTGACAAACTCCACCATGTAAGTCATGGGGACATCGGTCGATTCAAAGGCAGAGACGGCGGCGTTGGCGTTGCCAAAGAGCAGAGCTCCCGCGAGGGGCAGCCATAGAGCTCTCCATGAGCCCATGTTGGCAGTTCGGCTTTCACGATGACTTAGGCGGCGAACCTGGTGAAATCCAAGAACGCTCCTCTCAAACGAAATGAAGTCAATCGCTGGAGCTACGCTCGCTAGCCACGAGGCATGGGTGCGGTTATATTTAATAATAATTCCCCGTTTCGACAATATTTGTGGGGAAACTCATCAAAGACCCGTCAATTCAGTCGCGTGGACAGCTCTGGCTCCACGGCAGAAGCGGGTTTGATGGTCTAAATGAACTTGGCCCTGCTGAGTTGTGTCGACATGCTGGTGAACCTTCATGTGCGGAGACGAACGGCTGGAGATCTGTCCAGCAAGTACCTTCGCTCCCTCTTTGGCTTTTCATATTGCCGAGCAAGTCCGGGGAATTTTCCTTTCTTTCTTTTCTTCTTCTCTCTAGCTTTACTTGCTCACAGACACACATCTTTCCCCTCGCTCTGTTCAATACCTTCCCACTCTCGAGCTTCCCATGTAGAGAGCACTACTTACGATATAGTATGTCCAAGTTAAAAATGAACCAGGCTACTCTCGAGAAGGGACCCTATTCACCAATCGGCGGAATGCCGCGGTCAGCGGCTGGTCAGTTTTTGTGGGGAGAGATCAAAACGACTTCAGGCGCGCCGGCTATGATATCAGCGTGTGGACTAATTCGCTCGTTTAACGGCATTTCTCCCCTACACCCCGTTTGGGGCCCTGCTGATCGTTTCTTTAAACAATCCACTACATCAATAACACTTTGAGGACGGAGGGGGAGAGGCGCGCGGGGGCTTGGAGCAAATTCGGTATCTGTGTGGGGTTCGGAGGGTACAAGCAGAATATAGTATTTGAGAGTGGAAAGTGCCTGAATATTATTTCCACGAAGCATCCTGCAATGCAAGTGGTCAAGTGCCAATCTGATAGCGACCGGGAGTTGAGGCGACAGACGTAGCGGCGGCCATCAACTGCCAATATTATCTTTCTGGTATTAATATGTAATCTCGACACTTCTCCGATACTACTAATAATCCCGATGCACGACCTCAATCATGCCACATCCAAGTTATATAGTGTTGAGCTAGGCCGTGTTTGTTCAGATGCAAAGCTCGGCAACCCGCCGCGGAAGCATACATTCTGTTCACCAAGTACTATTGCTCCTGATCCGAAGTGGTGGACGCAACACCGATGTGTGGTGTGTCTCCTGATATTGTTAGAGCAAGAGCGCAGCGTCGGTATGTATCGAGAGAATGACATCTCTCCGAGAACTCGCAAACCCAAGCAGCTGTTGAGGCTTTTCCCTTTCCCACATCCTTTAAGCCGATCTAGTTGAAAGAAATGCAATTTGAGGCTGCTGAACCTCCGAGCCTAATGCGGTCTAGGCGGGATCATCGGCATATTTGCTCCCGGCCCGTGTCCGCAGGGAGGGTTAATAGTATAGCCCCCGTTCTCCAAGAACAGAATATTCCCCGCTCTTTCTTTTGCATCAGATATTGTATTCAGCCAGAGAGCTAAAGCCAGAGGTGGACCCTGTCCGTGACCTCAATCGGGCAAATCGAGAGTGTGGCAGAAACCAGGATCTCGACTCTCGCCTGATATGCATAGGCTCTTATCGATATCGGGAGAAGAACGTCAAGGGCTGCAGTGCAGATGCAAGCCTCGACCTGAAGCCGGTGCATTTTGTCCGAGCGTAGAGGAGTAGTCCGTATCGATGTGTGAGGTGGCGGAAGCCGAATAATATATCAATTCGCCACATACACGGCTGTGAGGACGTCTTCACCATCGAGAGCTGCCGAGCTCTGTGGCACGATCCACGATCATGATGCGAACCATTTTTGGGGGCGACTTAAAGCGAGATAATAACAAAGGCCGGTCAGTAAGTCGCAATATATTAATGTTGTCGAGACACAGCTTGCGCAAAAGGTACTGGGGAACTGAGCATGTACGATCGTAACTCGCCTAGACCTCGGGCACATCGGTGGTGATATCAAAACTGCCTCGGCCTAGATGCCTTGGAGATCTATGCCTTCTTTGACGAAAACTTGGACAGTGAGATAGTTACCGGCTTTATAAACAGAGGCTACGTCTACATTTCGGGTGAGGTGAAAGATCAGGACTAAGCAAGCATGTAATAGTAATGAAGTCTGACTTTATGCTACGAAGCTGGGCGAAGGAACCGATGATGTAGAAGACTATCACCATTTGATGCAGAAACTCAATAACTCGTAATCTCGATCCTAAAGTTGCTCTCGGGGCCAGGCTGCAGTTTCAGTGTCCCGTCAACTGGTGCGCCGGAGGGAAAGGAGCCCGCACGCGCCTCCCTCAAAATCTACGAGCACCCGCCATAACTTTATATACAATGAGACGGCAACCACTTCCAACCGAGTATCTCAGGTAGTAGCGACTGCGACCAATGGCCAAGTGGTCTTGGAGCGCTCAGAAGGTTAGAAACTTGCAATTTTCGTAGCTCGCGGGGAACCAGGATTCGATCCTGGGGGCAACCCGTGGGCGAGCTTTTTTTCATCTTCTTTTTATTTTGGCTGATAGAAAATATTATACTAATAATTAAAACGGTAAAACACTCAAAATTTGAAGAATCTTCCCTTTTTTGATCCCTTTGTAAGTGTAGTAGTGTATTAGGTTTCTTAGGGGCTCGAAGAGTTGATTAGTTCGATCGAGGCTTAGAATAGATCTTGATACTTGTCGTTCCGGGGAGTTATCAAGCTAGATCTGAAAGTTAGTCTATAAAATCTAAATTGTCGATTCTTCAGGCTGTTCCGAGTATTCGCAGAGGGCAAAGATGTGTCTCAAGATTAGGTTCATTGCAATCCCACCAACGGCAGGTTTCTCTGCTTTGATTGGAGGGTGTCGTCAGGGACAGAATATTTGTGTCTGAGGTTGTAGATGATGAGAGGCATCATTTAACCTCCGGGACAGCGTTTGATACTCACATATCCTCGGCAAATCCAACATAGTTCGACGGATACGTACACAGTTAGTTGCGATGTTTAATCGCTAGTTTTGGCAAGTCAAATAATAATCGCGTGCAATTGTCTATATGTCTTCGGTAGTCGAGATGAATCTATGTAGCCTTTAGAAAACCTCGTCTACAGTGGCTAGTATGAATGGCAACTGTAGACAACTTCCTACTAATTCTTTCCGAGTAAAGAGCTCAGGGTATTGATAGGGTTCTAGAAAAACAACTGCTATGAAGCTAGATCCAGCCATCCATCTTACTCTCTCTCCAAGAGCGAAACCGGATCGTGATCCTCCATGGCCGGTACTAAACGCGATACAATAGCCCACACCCGCTCCTTCTTCTGCATGGTGTAAGGGCAGAGGACCCAGGAGTATCCAGCCATCAAAGATTTGCGATACTCCTCCATCACTTCAGGGTCCTCCCTCGACAGCTTCGGTCCACCGAACTCGTGCAGCTTCTCAAGATAGTGATCCAGCACGGCCATCTCATGCTCCCGGCGGTCTTCAACCGTCAGGGCAGTCATGACAAAGTAGGCAATGTCGGTGAAGTTCGATCCCAGGTGAATGATCTGCCAGTCAACAACGATGGGCGCCCTGGTCTTATCCGACCACGCCGTGTTGCCGAGATGGGCGTCACCGTGCAGGATGCACTGGAACTTAGGGTTCCGCGTGGCAAACCACTTCTCAATAGCGGCCGTCATACGTCGCTGGTCCTTCATGTACTCGGGTACGGGCGGCCGGTCGTCGGCCAGCACGATAGCGTCCCACATAGCGCAGAGACCCAAAACCGAGGCCTCGTAGTGCTTGTCCAGCCAGGGTGCGTCAGCGGCCTGGGTCCCCCAGGTGGCAGCGTGCAGGGCGGCGAACTGCTCGACCACCAGCTTGACGCGGTCAACCGGCCAGGTGTCGACGGGGTCGGCAAAGACGAAGCCATTCGTGGCGGCAATGTTTTCCATGACCACGACGGCATTCTCTGTGTTTTTGTGGGCCCAGAGCTTCTGCGGCAGGTTCAAGTGGGGGACCTTGGGCGCCACGTTGTTGTAGAAGTCGACCTCGCGCGAATAGAGGGACAGAACAAAGGGGAAATGCGACAGCATCGTTGGGTTGAAGCCTCCCTTGACACAGAGATCTAGCGGCTTCTTGTTGGCAGCATTGTCGTCACCGTCGCCCTCTTCATCCTCGGGCGTGACGGTCATGAGGACCAAGGTGGCCGTGCCTGCCACGAGTCCCTTTTGTGTGATAGCAGCCTTCTTGAGGCCTATCTTGGGACAGAGCCATTCTGCAGTAACATCTTCAGGCACGCGGGGAAGAACTTCAGTCTCAGCCATTGCTTGCCCTGCACTGTCTTGTTGCTGGTAAATCCTAAGGAGGAATGTTGTGGCCGATTGATCGATTCGATTGGATCAGCCTTGGCACACTGGGAAGGTTTTCGTTGATACCCTTCTGTTTTCTTTTGCCTTTTCGTTCTTCTTCCTCTCTTCAGTGCAGGGAATTCGGGTGTGCCCACTTCAACCTTCTATCCTGTACATCCGACATTCGCCCAAGTCCTCTTATATGTTTCTGTAGGAGAAGAAGAAAGAGACGATTCCCCACTTAGATCCACCAGCATCTGCTCGTCGTCTCCACCCCCAACACAACACTGGGCCTGGCGACCAGTCTTTTGTCTTTATGGCGATGTTACCATTCTGCTCACGACCAGGATATAACGAAAGATCCAGGGACCCAGGGCAGATTATCTTTTCATAAGTAGCTCTCTATCGTCCCATCTTCAAAATTATTGTAGCCTCCACCGTAGAATGCCGGTGAAAGTAAACTGGCAAGGGGAGGTTGGTTAGTACAGTACGGCTCTGAGTGGTAATTGCAACATGCAGATTATTCCGTGATTCGGCTTCGCCTGGCTCAAGGCAGTCATGACCATGGCCTGGCCCATGCCATTCCATGGTGTGCCGTTTCAACGGCTCTCTAGCCCCTAACCGGGTACCCTAGATGCCTCGCTTAAATTCTTTACCGGGGCGGCCTTGGCTCTGGCGATCCTTTTGAACTTTCAATGCGGGTGGGGTCACATCCGCGGACTACGGAAGGAATGCCGGGTTCGGCAGTATGAAAATGCAAGATTATATTAGGGGTAAGCCTCCGCCCGACTACGGAGTACACTACCATGTCGTTGAAACGACGTCGTACTTCGTCCTTGGAAGTTGAGAGAATTGGCCAAGAGATGGCGAATATCCTTCGGAACGAGACATCGCCTGAGAAAAGTTTTCAGTTTTGGACATCCCCTGCCCGTCGGCTCATACGTTATCACACCACCTGCCGGACTTATTCGCTCCCCCTGCAATGTTAGCCCCCAAGTGCGGACCACCCACTTGTCAATCCCCATAATCCCCAAAACAGGGCAAGGTGATCCCAGTGACGTCGTAGATCTTGGACTACAATCACTGCTTCGGAGGTGTTTACGAGGGGCCAGCCAAGCTATCAATACCTCGTAAACGCCTTCCAGAGGGCTCATTCAGCAGCGACTTGAGCCTCCTAGGGGGCCAACTCAGTACCACGCTGAGTCCAACAAGGAAGCAAGCGATGTTGGTATCGTCTTAAACAGACCGGCAGCCGGGCGGTCGGCGACCGAAGCCTTACCTTCCCCACCTGTTCTTTTCTTTTCTCTCTTTCATTTTATTTTATTTTATTTTATTCTTTTTTCCTCCTTCTCCCTTTCACTAGGGAAGAATTGACGGCGACATCCGGCCATCCAAACCATGTCGAGGCTCGACTCTCTCCGCGCCGTGATGGCGGCTTTCATCGCCATCGATCTCGTCGTCGTGGTAGCGCGCCTTTGGGTGCGCATCAAACTAACCAAGCTCGGGTACGACGACTATGTTATCCTGGTAGCCCTCACGGGCTTCATCATCATGTGCGCCTTCTGTTTCGCGGCTCTCTCATACGGCTTCGGCATCACCGACCCGGAAGTGATCGCAACCCTCCGCAACTACGACCAAATGAACGCCTCCAAGTATTTCACAGTCTCCCAGATCACCTACGTTGCCAGCTTTCCCATCGTGCGCATCAGCGTCGCCCTGGTCCTGCTCCGAATCGTCCAGGAGAGCATGCCGCGCGTCAAGCGCATGCTGATAATATCCATGCTGATCATCGCCATCTACGCCCTGGGCTGTCTTCTGGTCGATGTGTTGCAGTGCATCCCTCTGAAAGTGGTATGGGGCGACGGCACGGGGAAATGCATGTCGTTCAAACACTTGGCAGGCTTGGGCTTTGCCGTGTCGGCTCTGGATATCGCCTCGGCGCTTTTCTACGCCGTGCTACCCATCTTTTTGCTCAAGGGCTTGCAGATCGGCCGGAGGACCAAGATAGCCATTATGTTCTTGCTGGGACTCGGTGCCGTGACTGTTGTCATCAGTATTGTACGGCTGAGCAGTTTGGTCCTGATCGTCAACGCCACCGACGTCGAAACATCCTTATCACTCCAACTCGAGTCTTTTATCTAGTATGATCTTTTTTTTCTTCAATTCGCCGTCTGCATTGATTTCCATGTCTTTCCCTGCTCTTCAGCTGTACTAACAGTCAACGTTCCTAGCTCCGTCCTCGAGTTCGGCGTATCCATCTTGACTGCCTCCTTAGTCGCTCTTCGCCCACTCGTCAAGTATCTACCCTTCGGTAGCCATGGACACAGCTCAGGTAAAAGGGGGCCCTCCGCCGCGTATGCGCCGGGTGGAATCCGCTCCGGCGGCACGACCGATTTCGAGCTGAACCGACGTGCGCACGGCTATACCGCGGACGCGATCCGACTCGATAGTGACGACGCGGAGAGCCAGCGCGATATCTTGCGAGACGGGGATGGCCATAACAAGGTCTGGAAGCACTCCGAGATTACAGTGACATACGATAGGGACCCAAAAGGGAACACAGAACAATGAGCATTCAGAAAGAACTGCTATGAATTATTAAGGCGGATTTAGTTTTGCACTATGACTTCGGAAAATTAGAGGGCGACATATGCGGTTCGCCGATGTAAAAATAGAAATGAACAGGATATAACTTGGGCTTCTTTGTATGACTAGGTGCAATGCACACGAAGCAAATTGTACGATCAGGAGGCAGCGTGTCTGTGAATGAGTCCGGCGAGCAGCAAAATGAGAAATCGATGACTTCAATTGTTCCAATAGCCAACATCTCTATGGAGCTGCACAGCCCTACACGAAGGCCATGACTTACATACATCGAAGCGTAATATCTATTATGCGAAGTGACCAGTCGCTTGACCGCCCGGTTAAGATGTGCTCTCTCCAGTTTACAGCCAGATCGTCCAATCCACTGCAAACGCGAGCCGTCTTTGGGAACCAAGCGCTGGCACCTACACTCTGGCACTACCTCGTAACGCCTGGTCTCAACTCGACTCGCTTCCGTGGCATCGATCAACTAGCCAATTGCAGTAGTAATTGGTCTCTCACCGAAGCCAATCCCCGCCAATACTAATTCCCAAGTCGTTCATAGCAATCGGCGCATCCCTTTCCTGGGCGGCCGAAAGATACTCGCACTTGAGCCACCAAAAGAACGACCAAAACAAAACGACGGCGACGACGAGGAATCCGACGACGCAGGCAATAACCCATGGAAGGATAACGTTAAAATTATCTCGGATGAAATCAAACTCTTCAAAAATCATGTAGCCGCCATTTAGAGAGTGGGCTGGCCACGAAGTGTTGCAGATGCAGTTGTTCAATGCACCTGATAGCTGTAGGAGGAGGAAAGACAGGAAAAGGGAAGAAAAGTCAATGCACTGCCAAGAGACGAGAAACAAGAAACAGGAGACGAGTGGCAGATAGAACAGAGAATGGAACGTACAATGAGGCCCGTAACGAAAACAAGAAAGACTAGGGCCGTCATATTCGCCGTGTGGCAAAATCGCCGAGCCCAAGGTCCACAACTCCTTTGAAATAAACCAAACACCCAGCTGACGCTGGTCAAGGTACCGTACATAAGAAAACTTCCAGACCAGCACCCAATTCCAACAGTGGGCGAAGTTATGGCGATCAGAACGGCCATCATGATTTGTGTGCAGACAAGGGACTCTGCGCAAAGGGCAGTAAACCACCATAGGCCAGGGCGGCGTCCACTCAGCCTCCCGCGGACGGCGTACGCTTTCTTATCATACTGCTCTAAGTCGTTTTTATCGTCAATCCGGTGAGGCTGGGGGACGGTGCTGACTACGGCGTGCACGAAGCCACAGTATTCCATGCCGCGGCCCTGGCCAATGAAGTCGCCCACTCTGAACTCGTTGGGGAGGTCGTCCGTACTTTTCCACCAGGCGTCCTCGGGCACGCGTTTTGGTCGCTCTCGGTGGCTCTTCCATTTACGAACCTCGTTGACGTTGTATAGCCAGCGTGACATCAACTCTCTATAGTCGCGCGTTAGCCCATGTGGTTCTAATCGCATACTAGTAAAAGGGAAACCTCACGCCGTTCTGTCGGGCGAGACAGGATTGCGATCCATGATGCTGTAAACGACCAGAAGTGGCAGCCAGGAATATAGGAGGCCAATGGTCAAAGGCGTCACATCGAGGTCCGCATCGACTTCGGCGAAGGCGAGCACGACGGAGAAGATGAAAGCAGCCAAGAATGACAGCAGGCTAAGGAGCATCGGAACGACAGCCCGACGCCTTAAAATGCGAAGCTGACGCGCAAGATCTTCGAGGAGTTGCCTTGTATATTCAATGTCGATATTTTCCTCCTCTCTGTTCGTCGGGCTCAACGGTCTAAACAACCCATAGATAATCGTCTTCATAAAGATTTCGTCCTCGTCCGCTGTCGGGAGTCGAAATTGATTAAAACAGCTCAATACATAGTATGTAGCGAACCACCTGGGTCTCCCTTTCGCCTGTTGATGGCAGAGCCGAATCTGGTCAAAGTTGAAGATGATGGCAGTGAGAGATGTCTGGGGGGATCCCAGCCAAGCGGAAACGGTGGAAAAGACACCCTGAGATCCATTGCCACTCGGAGATTCGTATGGGAGGGAGAAGAGGATGGACAGGGGGAAGATCCACGTTGAGATGATGTTGAGAACGGTTTCGGGCGAGTTCAACTGCGTTATGTTGCCACAGAGCTCGACGCAACCTAGTGGATTCGAGTCGCGATTGCGTTAGCCGGAAGATAACACGATACACACGCAAAGGAGAAAGAACTTCCGTATAGTACACAGAAGTTCCGAGCTTTCCCACTCCCAGAATAATAGGTAATACGGGGAGGGCGAGGTAGGCACCCAACCCGAGAAGGGCGATAGCTTATACGACGATAGGTACATACCTTGGTACGTGATTGCAGTGATCAATTGCCGCGGAAAACTCGACTTCAGGCCACCTATCGGCCCGTCCCAGATCCAGCCCGACGCGGCAAGCGTCACATTGGAAACTCCTTTAACTGTGAGGGTCCCATTCATGATGGCATGGAGAGTGTCATTACACGTTCTGAAGTCGTACGCTCCGCGAAACATGGCTATGGTGGGGGTAAATCCGTTAAAATGGCAGAACGAATGGGGCGAGACAAACAAAAGCAATAAATGCAAGCATGGTCAATAAACGAAGGGTGGGTGTAATGTAGTGCGAGGCGAGCAATGCAGCAGTCGAGGGGGACGGATATTAAAGCCACTCGGGGTGAAAGATCATACCCAGCCAAACCCTGCGAGAGTTGGGTCGCTGAAGGCTTCGGCGCCCAAACTTGGCGTAGCCTTGTCTATAAAGTACTTGTTGGTGTGCATTCTCTAAATAGAGAAGAGCACACTGGGGCCTATGGATAGTCCGGGGCTTGGGTTCTAGGACAATTAGAATTTGATATCAACTGAATACAAACAGCTTGGCACGGCCGAGTCATTCTAAGGACAGCCGAACAGACAGTCACAGTCAACTTGGAGGGTGGGGGAACATGATAGAAGAGCCCAATCTAGGAGAAGGCCTTAGAGCAAAATTTTCAAGTTTGGGCTGTCTACACATCCATCCGCAACCTACTGTCATGTAGCGGATAGGGCGGTACCTCTTCCCACCCTCGTCTGAAATTAACTAACACATCCATCGGCAAGATTTGCTTCCATTTGAAAGGACTTGATATTGGGCTATCACCGGGTCTCAAAAAAAAAACCCTCCCCATTTGTTGGTGAAGCCACGCCCGAGGAATTTTGGGGCTTTTATACCTGCCCGAACTTCAGTTGAGTTAGGACTGGGTGTAGCTCCGGTCTCTAGTATTGGACGCAAGTGTCGAATCTTGGAAGGTCATTTTAGACACTCAGCCGTTGGGCATAGAGTGTCCGCGTCCCCCTCTGGTCACTCTATCTATCTCCGCGGCCGGTACGCCATCGGGCGAAGATGGTGGCTTTTGCACTCGGCATGACTGAGACTTGGATGGACTCCTGAATCGCATATCAAAGACTCCTGCGGGTATAGACCGGAACCTTGGGTAGAACAACTAAACTGCCGGATTCGCCATGCTTAGTTTAAGGCAGAAGGGGGGTATTTTTTCCCCTTCTTTCTTTCGGTCGCAGGCAGTGAACACTCGCTTAACTTGGTCATCCTGGCGTTATCATTGTCAGTGTGAGTGTGCGGAGCCTGGTTTATCACTTCTCGCTATAGGAGGGCGGGATGGCTGGAGTCAACTGTGACCCTAACCCATAAAGAGCCCAATTTTGATGCATCGCCCAGGAAATAGGGGGTTGTTGTGCCCTCATAACCTACGTAACTTGCTACCCCGCCCGTGTGGCTTGCAATGCTTGTTAGGACAGAAGAAAAAGGACTTGAGCACTCCTGACTGTCCTTCGAATCAAAAGCTTCCCAGGGGCACCATCAATGAAATGGCCTAAGCCTTCATGTATCCCAGTAGCCAGGCTGAGCAACACGTTGGGTCCCATCCCTGATTTACTCTCTCTCCTTTCCAGGATGTTGCTAGTCGTGACTGGTTTTCATCGGGAGTCACATATTACATCATGATACTTCACTACGGAAGCCGCCTGTCGATGTCGAAAGACAAATTTTAGTCAGGAATAACCAGGTTTATGTCCAGGCTGTGGGTTTATGTACATCAGAATTTCGCCGACGGACAGCATGCATAAGTGCATGAGGTATAGATACCCAATTCCCTCGCACCCCGTCTTGAAGAATGCAACTCACTTGGCCAATAGGGAAGGGCAAGGTCAAAGTGAAGGTTGCGTAGAATTGGACTGTTGGTATGTGTAAATCATTGGTGCAGTGGACTCTATTCTTCAGCCCGCCAGATAAATTATATAAACGATGTAGGCCTTCTCTTCCGTGGACGCAAGCTCTGCTAAGACGATACCAACCCTGCGCTCCAGACACTCCTCTCTAACCAACCGATTACTACAGCTCAGATCGAGATACAAGTTATTTCGCTAAGATGCCCGAGCATAACCATGAACGAAACAGTAAGAGCCGGGACTTCAGGCCGCATCACCAGAGCTCCTCACCCCCTCGACATCATGTGTCATTTGTCCCGCTAACGGTTGTTGATGAATTAGGACTCTCCGTCGGTATCGTCGGTGGAGGGATTTCGGGACTCTACACAGCACTCCTCCTTCAAAGAGAAGGTCACCATGTCCGCATCTTTGAGGGCTCTGGCCGCGTAGGAGGCCGCGTACACACCCACTACTTCACCACGGAACAGGACCAGTACTACGAGGCCGGCGCGATGCGCGTGCCGAAGTCAGACTTTCACCAAATCTTCTACCAGCTTGTCGACTATGTCAACTCTCGGGTGGATCCGGACAAGGAGATCAATCTGATCAAGTACATCCTGACCAGTCCTGGAAATGATGTCTACTTCGGCGGGAATCGAATCGAAATTCAAGCTGCCAACACAACTCCAGCCACTCTGGGTTGGAATGTACCCTCCAAGTACTTGCACAAGACCGCCCAAGGTTTGCTCACTGAGGCCGTCGGTGGCTTCGTTGAGAGACTCAAGAAGAATTTCGAAAAAGAATTCAATGACATTGTCGAGAAATTCGACCACTTTACCTTTCGATTCTACTGTCGATCCGTCATGGATTGGCCGGACATCGTCATAGATTTCGTCGAAACCGTCATGTCCCAGACAAACCAGTTTTCCCTGAGTGTCCCCGAGCTCATCATGCAAAGCATGGACTTCGATGAAAAGGACTGGCAGACCATCGATAAGGGGATGAGTCTCCTGCCTCAAGCCATGGCCAACTTGATTGGATATAACAACATCACGTTTGGCGCGCGTGTAACGGGGCTCCACGTGGTGAGGGAGAGAGGAAGAAGAAAGGCTCGCATCACAGCAACGGGCTATAATGGCACCCTCTCTGCCAGCTTTGACCGTGTGGTCTTTGCCATTCCCCCAGCGGCGATGCGGATGATTGTCGATCGCCCGCGATGGGGCGTCGAGAAGGAGATGGCAATCCGATCGATGCATTTCGAGGCTTTGTACAAGATGGGCCTCCGTTTCAAGACGCGTTTCTGGGAGCGGGTCAAGCCAAACCCTTCCTTCGGTGGGCAAAGCACTACCGATCTTCCCATCCGATGGATCGTTTTCCCGTCCAATGGCATCAATAGGGACGCTGTCAATGGTCGTGGTACTAACGAGGGTGGTCCTGGCGTTCTCCTTGTCTATGCATGGTGAGAGACACTCCCCTCGATATCGTGATTACACTAGACTAACCGATTCTTTGTTTGCTCTCCAGGATGACGGACGCATCAAACTGGCTGCCTCTTACAGCCGTTGAGAGACGTGCTCTTGCGCTTAACTGCATCGACGAGATGTACCGCGGCCAGGAGTACGACGGCAAGACCGTCAACGTGTATGACCTGCTCATCGAGAGCTCGGATGCCGTCTGGTCTGCCTCAACCGCCACGGGAGACGCAATGTTCCTGCCGGGCCAATTTCACCACTTCAAGGAAGCTTGCAAACCCGAAGAAGACGGAATGGTCCACTTTGCCGGCGAGCATCTATCCTACCACCACACTTGGATTTCCGGAGCTGCAAACTCGGCGCTAAGCGTTGTGAGAGAAATGCTCCATAACCCTCATCTGCCTCCCTTGCAGCCTCTTCATCTGGAACTGCAGCCACGGGAGCAAACTTTACCCCGCCGTAACAATAGATCAGATCACCTCCATGATGTGATCCCGGAGGATACTGCCGCACAGCTTGTCTCTCTTAACGGCGAGAGCGACCATGAAAAGGTCGATTTTGAGTTCCGAGTCCATAATCCAGGGTTCAGTCCCCACGGGCACGACATTACACGTCGTTGGCCGCCTCTCTTAGGCGAGCCCGACCAAGAGTACGCTTTCCCGACGCACTTGGGTGGGTCGGATGTAGCCATCGGAGCAGTTGTTACGGAACTGAAGGCGGCGAGCGCTACGGGGGAATGGTGAATGGAGAGAAGAGGTAGGGATATGTTCGTTTGCAGAACCGTCCGATAATGACGGCACTTATTAAGAAGGCCCAAGGGGGAATTAGAAAGCGTGATACATACAATTGAATGGGAAAAATTGCATGATGTCATGAATTGCTCGAATAGAATGCGGTGCCAGACCGTTGGGTGATAAACGCCATCAGCAGAGCAGCCCCGTGCTTTATTTGACGGTGACGCTATGAATTAATGCTGACCAGACTCCCTAGTCAAACGTCCTCTCGTCGTGACCGACCGCAGCATTTCAATTGTTATCCGTGCTCCTGTGGCTCTGCCATTTGTCACCGCTGTCAGTCCCTCTCTTGGCATGCCATCACAGGGAAAACCATGCAGCTCTTTATCACTCGTCATATATCATTTCTATGTTTCAGGGAACGACTCGCAGAGATTCATTCTATGTTATTGGAGGTCCTGCATATCTATGTGTCAGTGTGTCACTTTATTCGTCTTATCCGGGAATACCCCCCGCCACACCCCTGTCCGCGGTGGATGCCACGTCTGTGAGGGGGCCAGTGTGACATGCGGAGGCAGATGAAGAAATTGGTCTGTGGCCTCATTTGGGGTCCGCCACGTCAATCCATACAAGGTGCCTGTAGAAATTGTAGATCATGGACAGAAGCGGGTCGGCTCTCGCTCTTCCCAAAATCCATCCCTCAACACAGTAATTTCTCCGTCTTTCTTCACCAGAGAATCGTTCAACTTACCTCGTACAAAGAAATGGCGGACGACAAAACGAAGAAATCCCCTCCCGGGTCGAAACCGTCCTCTCCGGGAAAGTCCCCTGGCGGTTCGAAGTCGCCCACGACTGGAAAATCCCCTCCTAGAAAGTCCCCTCCCGGCTCAGGGCCATCCAGCCCGCCAACGGGAGGAAGAGACCCGCCGTCTTCGACCTCGGGTGGCATTCTACCGGCCGAGCACTGGACGCAGGTAGGCGAATAAGTAGCAAATGAGTCGCCGCACATTACTCTGACATCATGCCCAGTACCCGGTTGAGGATGACGCCGAGTCGGCGCTTGGGGAGTCAATCAATACGTCCACTGCCTCCGTCTCGTCGAGTATTTTGAATTACAGGACTCTCCATGGACGGCGTTTCCACAGCGAGGTTGGGAATGCCAAATATTGGTATTGCTCTTCCCGCCGAACTGCATGCTTGTCGAGCTCATTGACTAACTTCGTGTTCAATGAAGGGGTACGAATGATGAGCAGGGGAACGAGTCAATGGATATCAAGTATGCCTCTCTTCAAGCATCCCCGCGCAAAGACCGTCTGCTAACTACTATGCGAGTCACCATGGACTGACACTCGGGATTGGTGGCAAACTATTTCTCGCACCTCTCCAGAAGGATAAAATAAAGGTAACCCCCTACCTCTACGCCCATCGATATGGTCCGCCGTCTTTGCCGTCCACCATCTCTAATATATTCATAGCGAGTCCTTGATGTTGGAACGGGAACTGGTCTTTGGGCGATGTTCGTCTGCTTCCTATTCTAAACTCACGTGGATTTTAGCGGCCGCGCTAACCGACCTCCAGAGACTTCGCGGACGAATTCCCGGAGGCTGAAGTAACCGGGACCGACATCTCCCCTATTCAACCTAGCTGGATCCCACCGAACCTAAAGTTGTGAGTTACTGTGATACGGCGGTCATGGGATGATACACTAGCTGAACAACATGGCAGCGAAATCGAAGACTATACCCGCGAATGGACCTTCGCCCCGGACACTTTCGACTTCGTTCACCTCCGCTGGCTCCTGGGAAGCGTGCCCGACTGGAACGCCCTCTTCGCAGAGTCATTCAAGGTGACGAAACCAGGAGGCTGGGCCCAGAGCTATGAGGCATCTTGTTACTACAAGAGTGACCACGCGGTGATTTCAGAGAACTCTGCGCTGGGACAGTGGGGGAAATTCTACGAGGAGGGTGGTAAGAAGATGGGCAACACATGTCTTATTCTGGAGCAGGATTTGCAGAGAAAGGGAATGGAGGCTGCGGGCTTCGTAGACATCCAGGAGTTCAACTATAAGGCAGGCCTGGCCCTCCCACAAAACGCAAGTTATGCCATGCTAACTATTTTACCAGAACCCGATGGGGCCGTGGCCCAAGGACCCGCACTTGAAGGAACTTGGGACGTTGAGCCAGGTGGCCCTGGAGTCGGATATTGAGGGTTATATTTTGTTTATGGCGAGCACAGTCGGTTGGACGAGGGAGGAGATACAGGTCTACATCTCGCACTTCCGAAGAGAAATCCGGTCGGGCAAGTTTTACCCGTACTTCCCGCAGAGGGTTGTGTGGGGTCGGAAGCCGGAGGAAAGCGAGGGCGATGCCTGATCTCGTCACTGCTTTCTAGGATGACCTTCCTCTTAGACAGATTGAAATACCCTATTCCCCTGCATAAATACAGAATATTTTTTTCTTGTTGAAATACAGGTCAATGTAGAAAGGATGGAGGGACCCGATTTCAGGAAGATATTCAGCATTATCTCCCCTCCTTCGTCTCAACCTACCAATATCTCAAGTCATCGTGCAGTCTCTCCTCGACGGCAATTTAACACTACACGCACTATTATCCTCTTCTGCACTTCGTATCTTCCATCATCGTGTCTATTCGCATATCATGCTAGTAAGTTTATAAATTTGACTATAGCTTACGGATACCACCCCAAAGACAGCAAGTTATTTAGCCTTGTCGAGGCACGGCGGTGATTCAGGACTGTGTCTCCAGGGTAGAGCTGGTCATAGCTATCAGCTTGTTTACAAGGAACTTGTCCCCCAGTACTTTTTTAGTGCATAATCTTGTGATGGAAGGGCTATGCCGTAGAAATTATTAGTATATACTAGTCAAGTTGTCTCTCAGCACCTAGCTCCACTAGTGGCACTGATAAGGCGTAGATCACCATTTTTCCAACTAACCTTCTGTAAATACGTTCGCCTAGAAACTGTCCATTATTAATTTGCCTGCGAGATGATAACGGCGGAGTTCGGGATCTTAGAAAATAGCTCGTGAAGCGAGTAGTCCCGGGCCATATTCCTAGTTGGAGGTTTTGTTTTCGCCGGCTGATAGCGTATAATTTGATTTCATTCATGCTTTGTAAAGCGGCAGCAAAGCGGAGGAATATTACAAGAAACCCGTGTACTTTCAAGGTCCCCGTTGAAAGATGATATGCAAAACTAAAAGCTCTAGATGCCGAGGAAGAAACCGAATCGGCCTGCAACCAACATTGAAGTTACGATGAGGGGCCAATGCGGCCAAACTGGTACTATCGGGTGACGTTTTCACCAGCCTAGGTTGATAATCGCCGATATCTCTTCGAAGTCGTATCCATATTTTTACGTCCTGTATCTATCATATAGCCTGCGTGCCCTGGATTTATTCCCCTTCTCGTACATGTTCTACCTATGAGCTCCCCCTTCCCTAATTTTCATTTGTGTTTTCTTTTCGTTTTTCGTTCTCGTATCCCTTAGTCTGAACGTGAGAGTTTCTCTGTACTTTTTCAACATCTCCAGAGCCCCTCTCAAGACTCTTACAGTCCCTCCCGCTTTTCTCAACATCTCCCTCAACCTTCCTCACAATTTGGGCATTAATCTCGCCCGACAGCCGAGGAAGTTCCTTCGCAGCGCGGACATAGCTCATATTCTCCGTATAACCCTTGGAAAAGATGTGATCGATTTCCTCCAGGGATCGCTGCGACGTTTCGGGATAGAAAAAGTAAATGATGGGGAAAAAAATGGCGTTCAAGACGGCGAAGAAGAGATACGTTCCCCAGCCAATGTTATCAACGAGAACGGGCGTAATCATGACAATGAAGAAGTTCCACAACCAATTCGAGACTGTGGAGACGGCGTTGGCTTTCGCGCGGGTCTTCAGAGGGTTGATCTCGGCCGGGTACAACCAAGGGAGAGGTAGCCAAGTGGCGCCGAAGAAGGCAATGTAGGTAAACAGTCCGACGGCGGCACCTTTGGCAGCCGCCTCAGTCCCCGGGACGAGGGCACCAAAGGCGAGAACCATAGATAAACATTGTCCCACAGTCCCTATGAGGAACAATTTCCGGCGGCCGATGCGCTCGACAGCGAACCATGAGGTCGTTGCAAAAATCGAATACACAATCATGTTGACGCCCCCTAGAAGAAGAGCCATGTTGTGGGAGACGCCAATAGACGTCTCGAGGCTAGGTTAGTGGTGGCCTCCAAGTGAAAGGGTGACACAGAAAGAGCAAGGACGAGCTTACTTGAAACAGAATGGGAAAATAATAAATGACGGCATTGCATCCGGAGAGCTGCTGCATCATTTGTGATGACAATCCCAAGATCATACGCCTGAAATGCTGCGTCTTGCCATTGGTCAATAGGGCAGACATGGGCGTGACGCCGCCAGAGTGACCCGAAGCCTTGATCGATTCAACAATTGCGGTTGTTTGGGAGCGAACCTCGTAGTCGTCGGTTGGCTTGCCAGCCAGCGCTGCCAAGACCATCGCTGCCTCTTCGTGTCTATCCTTGGTAAGAAGCCATCTTGGTGATTCCGGACTGAAAGTCTTCTAAATCAGTACGTCTGGTCCCGGCGCATCTTCCCTGATAATACCCACAGTCTTGCGTTCAAAATAAGAACAATAATGGCAAATACGCATTGGAACGCGATTGGAAACCTCCAAGTGAAATCACGAGGGCCGTAAATGGCACCGTAGTCGATCCAATACGCGATCAGCGTTCCGATGGCCACATTCCCCCCTTCGATGCAGATGAGCTTTCCGCGGTTATGGGAATGACTGCACTCAGCCTGGTAGGTAGGAATTGTAGAAGTGTTTATCCCATTCCCGACACCAGTGATGCAACGCCCAATAATGAACTGCGCAGTTGTGCCTCCGCTAACGGGAACACAGGCAACTTGGATAATGACGCCAACGATCATGGTCGTGGCTCCAAGATATATCGACATGCGGCGGCCCAAGTGGTCCCCGAAGAAGAGGATGAAGACGGCACCGAGGAAGCAGCCGACGGCGTAAATGGAGGTTACAAAGCCCTCATATGCACTACCTCCTGTCACAACTTCTGGGAAATCTTCAGTGAAGGCATCAGCAGAGATTATGCCAGACATGACACCCTGGTCATACCCGAAAAGCAAGAAATCAGTCGTAGCAACAGCAGTGACCAGCATCTGCAGCTTTCTACCCGAGGTGCCCCAAAATGTGGGCACACCAACCCCATTCTTCTGAATAGACATCTTGCTTGAACTTCGAAAAGCAACAAAACAACTAAAAAAAGAAAAATATAAAGAAAAAAAAAGGGGATTAGGTTTAGATCACGTCAAGATTCATCTAGTCGGTACCGATCTGACAGGAAAGCGTCTGGCTTTAAATACAGGAAGAGTTCTTCACATTCTACGAACCGGGATGACAGTGGAGGGATATAGGTTCCACATGGATGTCTTGGCCGTGGAGTCGAGAGTGGAAAGTAGCAAAGAGATTTAATAGAATTGCGTCATGGCTAGCCATGTCGTCACGGCCGAGATGCATGCGGATGCAGTTGCCTCCCGCCCGGGTACGCCTCTAGCGCCGCCAGCGCGTCTTTCTACGGGTAGAAATGAGTAATAGCTGGAGAACGATGTGGCATTCTTGAATTGAAGTTGTACCTTGTTGAAACGGGGCTAGACTCCCGGTGGAGCCGTGTTAGATGAAAAGCGGGTGCTGTGCACCCTTAGCGTACACAGGCCCGCCGAGTCGTGGAGCACATTTGCGGAGAAGTCACCTTTGGGGTGGATGCCCGAGGAGATGTGGCCAATCCTAGACCTTCCCCTCTGCCAACTATGCTCCGCCAGCTGCAAAGTCTTCGCACCCTCTTCGGTGATATTTTTTCTTTAGCAAGGTTTTTAACAAGGCAGAGGCACATATGTCACTTGTTACTTGTTACGCTTCCAAGTTTACGAGGCATGCCCTTTTGTAGTCTTCTCGATAAGCAGGTCTCAAGCCCTCAAGGGTTCGAGGCAGGAGCAGCATATAAATGGGACGTGGTTCCTCGGGAGAAAGAGTGCAAAGTCTGTAGATCTGCCTATTAGGCGCTTAAGCAAGAACCAGTAGCTCTGTGAATTCTAGCACATTGTAACCCCATTGCCTAAGAGATGAGACAGAACGGAGTTCTATGCTTTCATGATAAACCTTTGTTAATTGTATGGTGATAATAAAGTTTATAGGGCTGGGATCTGAAACTGGATGCTGAACCTCTCGCGTCAATCTGCTAATACTTCTCCGGGGTTGTATTGTCGATGACGACAGGTTTGAAAAGAATAATAAAACTTCCCCCTTTTGATTCCCTGAAAGGCTCATTCCTCTATTAACTCAGCATCTACTCTGAGTTGACCTTTCAATGTTCGCAAAAGCTGAAGGTTTCCTAGGTTGGAAAGTTAGTTGAGCAGCGCAATTCCATGGAACTAGGGCTGAAGGGGTGACTAACGTCGAGCATCTTCTCATTGGCGAGCTTAGTACTGGCCGATCGCTCCTCCATAAGCTTCTTCCGAATCTCCAGAGCCTGTTCCCAAGAAATGGGAAAGTCGTCCACCATGTCAACGGTGTGGTCGAAGAGCTCGGCCGGCAGCTTCACAAGGGACTGCTGCTTCCGGACCTCGTCCGCCCACCAATCCCGACGCTGGGGCGGGACGTTACTCGTCGAAAGGACGCGACGCTTAGGATCGATGAGGAACATGACCAGGATCTTGCGGTGGCCCGGCTTTGACTTGTCCTTCAGCGAGAACGGCTGAACTTGGTGCTGCATGGAGTTGGGGAAGACAAGGAAACGGCCCTCGCGAGTGAGGACCTTTCCGAGTTCCTGGATGGCGGGTCCGTCCTGCTCGACGCCTAGAAATGCCTCGATGCTATCGTACTCGTTCTGGTCGGGCAGCATAATGACATCTTGAGCGTCGATGGCCTGGCGGAAGGCGAGGTGGCTGTCGGTGATGTTCTCCTGGTCATAATAGTAGATGGCCGTGGCGCAGATTCCTTCGTTCAGCGCACCCTCGACATGCCAGGTACCGCCCTCATATACGGGCTTCTCGGGCGTTAAGTGGATGTTGGCGAGCTTAAAGATGACCTGGATTCCGCTCTCGTAGTCTTGCTTCAAGTTAATGCCAGAACCATTCTTCGATACAAGATCGGCTTGCGAAGTGTAATCTCGGGGCTCTCTGTAGACAAGGACGCGGTGCTCTTCCTTCCACTCCCTAAAATCGTCCTCCCATTTCCAGTCGTCATCGTCGTCCTCTTCGTCTTCGTCGTCTTCGTCATCGTCTTCTTCGTTTTCATCTTCCTGTTCCTTCTTGTCTTCTCCAGCAACCCCGACGGTGTCTTTGACTGGGTCATACCAACATTTGGGTTCCTCCTTTCCGGGGATGCGATACTTTAGGCCCTCTGGGAACGTGTAATCGTCCTCGCCCGTGGCGCCGAGGACGATTCTCATTCTATCGTAGTAGCCACTGAGGCACTCATCCCACAGCGGGACCGCGACATCTACCATACGTTCAAGAATTTTGAAAAGGTTCCGGTGCTGCTCGGGGTGTAGATTATTGATGTAGCCAAGGAGTTTAGCACCAGAGTCTGTCAGCTGAACATCGGTAGGCAACCATTGAAAGCTACCGTACGGCGGCAGGTCCATTCGCGAAGGCATGTAGGACTCCGTAGGCTCACCCTTTCCGGTATAACTTATGCATCCCTCCAACGGTACCTTTTCATCGGGAAGAACCTTTGTAAGGCCGAAAACCACGGGGAACAGAGATGGGTGCAAGAGATCGAGAACCTTGTTGTCAGATCCGGGGTGCCAGTCCTTCTTGTGTTCAGGAACATTCTCAAGCACCTTCACACCCTCAATGAGATCATCCCTGAGGGCCGTGGGCACGGCGGTGTCGGATTTCACGATGGTGATCTCTGCATCGAAAATATTGACTCGACCAGTAGCCTTAGAGGTAGCGGCCTTATCCCGCAATTCCTCGATACACTGCGACGACCCGTTAATCACAAGACAATATACTCAGAAGGACAGGAGAGTCCGACATACAAATTCAAACATCTTCTCCGAAAGCAAAATGTCCCCGTTCAGATGTTCAGGAGACACATTCGCTTCCTCGCGCCACTTCTTGACAATCGCCTCGTCAAAGACCTTGGTTTCCCAGTCTGGCTTGTCGGTGATGCTGTCGATGAACGCCAGCATCCGCTTCTCTCGCAGTGTGACGCCTTGGCTCGCCCACTCCGAGGGGAATCTGACGTCGGGATCATCACTATCCACGGGGAGTCCGAAGCCGAATATCTTGAGTCTGGAGGACTCGGGGGCGTTGATGTTGGAAGCCATGCTCCTTTGCTGTTGGGATATCCGTATCTGCTGGGCAATAGAACCAAGGCGACTCATTTTGTGTGATTTTGTGTGTGGACGGGTGAATTTAAATAAAGAAGGGGGAAAGGAGGGAAACTGAAGGAGATCGTGAAGAGCGATTGCGGCTGAAGATGTAATGTGGAGGTCCCTAGATCTGGTGCTTCTTGGCGACTCAGGCATCAAGACTGACACCATGCTTCGAGTTGACAATATTGTCTCCTCTCCTCCTGCACTATGGATGATTTACCTTGGTTCCAGGTAGCCTAGAGCCAATGAAGCAAGGGACCAAGCCAAGCTCGATTTCAGCTGAGGGGTAATTTAGTTCGTATGAGTTAGGAAACAAGGGGGGAAAGAGCAAGGGGGGCTCCACAATCACGATCCACTATTAAGACCCTTCAGCTTTTGCCACAAACGGCAACCACCACGAATTCCCCATCTTCCACCCATAATATAATAGGGTTGATCCTAAGGTCACAACATTCTCTAAACGTTAAGAGCCTAGGAGGCTCGTAATAAAAATCTACTATTATTGAAGAAAAAGAGGAACGACTGGTCAACGCCCGAGTCCGAGTCACAGAGGTCGAGCCTTCGGGCAACGATGCAACGAACATTACGGAGTATTAGCATTTGAGAATCGCGCTCGGCTCATCAACTAATTACTCCTGTTCGTACTCTTGCAGTTATATGCTTTACCTTCGACGTTAACTCTAGTTGCGACTATGGTCTCCATCTAGGTCGAACCTTTTGGGCAAGATTCTCTGTCCTCGAGTCGCACATATCATTTATTGTTTTCGAGAGGAGTGGTGGCAGGTGGACAACTAGGAAAAGGCAAGCGCCCATAAATCCTTTCCAGGAAAGGTCCTGAGACGGATCAGCGCAGCCCCGACCGCAACATTACACATTAGAACAGAATAGATGTGTGGCCAATGTTCTGGAACAGTTCCGGCTACAAGCCGCTGCACAGCCGCTGCAAGAGCTGGCAGACGTCGATTCCGTTGATCAATGGAGTACAGTCGCATAAAGGGAGGAAGAAGTCAAATCCTAATTCCCGTGAATAGAAGAACTGTATTATGATGACTGAAACGATCGAAAGCATGACACTAAGTGAATATACTGCGAATAAAATTCTTCGACTTGTAAGTGAAAAGAAGGGAAGAAAAGAAGCCTCCCGTCTCGGTGACTAGGAATAACGCATTCCCGTTCTACGAGGCCCTTCTCCTTATGACTTTCAGTGCGGGAACCGACAACGTTTACCTAGTCCCACCATGGGACATGTTCTTCACCATCACATTAGTGTGCTAGCGGGTAAGAAATTGAAGGGGGAAGAAACGGGAAGCGGCGTATTTAAAAGACCGAGGATTCCCTGGCCCGAACCTTTTCGTCCTCCTGGACAGCTTCCTCCTCAGCCAGGGCACAAGTGAGCGAGGTGAGCAAGGAGTCTGCAGTTAAGGGCCACGCCGGCTGCAGTTGCTGTCGATTGTATCCTCTGCCCATGGTATTGCTGTAGCCAACATGCAGCCACGGCGCTTGCGAGTGGAAATTGGTTGGTGTCACGGCTGGGCCGCGACAGGGGCCGCATAAGGCGGTGAAGCACGGCAGTACCACGGTTGCGAGATTACTAAGTAAGTCGGAGTGCCAAGCATCGACCGATCGGTCGAGGGCTAACCGACCGACCGATCGATCAGTCGGTGGCCAGCCGACTACAGCGAGAAGGAATCCCGTTGATCAACTGAAGATGGATGGAAGGGTTGTCTATATAAACTACGAGGCCCGCCATATAACTAGTATGTTCTTCTATACTCTTCAGTAGTCAATTCAAGTACAACTACACCCCTACACTTGAATACGCACCTCATACCTACATCTAGTGAATACTGATCGACTGCCTCACTTACCTCAAACAGGCCCCTACGACCCTCACATCCACTGTATTCCACTAATCAACCAGACCCCAGTGTTAGGATCGTAACAGTTGGTTGGCAGCGGCCTCGGGGAGGCCAGTTGGAGGCTCAGCCCCCCTGGGATGGGTACGTCTATGGGTGACCTTGTCAGGCTGCAAAATTCAAAAACTATGTCGCGCCCACCTCTACCAACTCCGACCTGGTTTTTCACCTTTGGATAATCTAATCTATCTACCATATGCTCTAGAATGCCGGCAGTTTTTTTTTGCGTACTCGCCCTCGGCGGCCTAGCCGCAGCAGGTAGCAATGCGGAAGAATGGGACGACTTCACCAACAATTTCGCGACCGATATTGCCCCGATCATTGCCCTTTTTGGAGAACAAGCCACAAAGCAGTTCCTCAGCGAGTCCACCTCAGTGCTGGACAATATCATCTTTGGAGTCGCGCCCCTGGGCATCCTGACAGCTGTTGTGTCGGTCATTCGGGTGTACGGAAATGCATCGCTCAAGTCGTTTATCGGGAGAGCACAAGAGGCGCATGGAATGGCGGAAGCGGAGCTATGTTCGTGTACTAGCCACGACGTTTGCGAGCTGTGGTCGAACGGAGGCATCTGCCGAGTTTTCGGGCGCCCCAAGATTCTGGAATTCTTTTTCACGCAGGGAGGAGACTTTTATCCCAAGTTCACCGTGCAAGCGGGAAAAGGTCGGGTCTTGCACCACCCATCATGTGGCATCAAACTCCCGAGAGTGTTACTCCCCTCGGCCAGTGCTGATGCGGCCGCGACAAGTGGGCCTTGTATATGGGCAGAAGTCAACTCACGAGCATCCAACTCCACAGCTACTCTAGTAGGAACCAGTCCGTCATCCGCATCAAGCGACAACCATGAGATCGAGAATGGCATGGAAGGGGGCAATCCTCATGAAAGATTCGCCCCTTACCCCAACCTGTCGCTGAATATCGGTATTCGGACAACACCACGCTCTGTTCAGCTCGCCGCTGTTATCTTTGGGGTGTTGCTACAGCTGAGTTTCTTCGCGTTCACTTCATGGATGACCTTCTACAGCAACACTACCGAGGGCCCGCCCCAGTTATGGTCGTTCTGTCTTGCGGTCTCCGGAACGGCACTTCTCGTCTTTGGAATGATCATGTGCGCGGTATTGATAGAGCGCAAGTCATGCGAGCGGGTATTCGTCAGAAAATGCGATGAGACCACCCCAGGTCCGAAAACAGCTATATGCTGGTTGCAGCCCGGCGGGCAACGAGTCGGCGACCAATTGTTCAACGCGTTTGCCCATTTGGAGAAGAAGCGACAATACGTGACTTCATGGAGAGTAGACAGCGAACCATCTAGAAGAGATCCAGACTCCATCGGCCACAGCTTCCCACTCCTCTTGGTGGCCGTCTCATCCTCGATTCTTGGCTTCGCCTTCCAATTCGTCGGTTTACGCGGCCTACATGGTTCTATCGCATTATACCAGCTGGCATCTACCTTGTGCATGGCTGTTGTGCGTGCCCTGCTACGGAGTAGGCGCCTCAACTGGGAAGCAAACTCATTGAAAGATCTGAATAGGGATGTTGAAGGACACGAACTCGATTGGCGGGCACTCAATTTAGAATCTGGTAAGCGTTAAGTCAAATATAGAGATAGACGCTGTTCAGCTAATACCAGGGAAGTGGCCGAAGACGAAAGCAGACCCATTGGTGCCTGGCACATTAGCGACCGTCCTCATCCTTTCAAGTCGTCGGATACAGATCACTCACAACAGAGCGACGAGGTGGTCGAGGTTCTCACTTCTACAAATCAAGACGGCGCGCAGATTGTCGGGTTCCGTCCCGCAATATTAGAGAAGCAGGAATACAACAGGCTGGATCTCGAGGTGCAGTGCGCCAACTCCGCAGTGGCCTGGTTACGTTTAAACGAGGAGGACCAAGGCCAACCCAATGAAGCAGCCAGAATACTGTATTTCAGGTTTCGTCTTGCGTATCTCACAAGCGGGCCCATAATCCTATCTGACCAAGCATGGGACACAGAGGTTCGAGCCGTAGCAGGGCAACTTCAGGAGGCATTACAAGATTCGGCCGAATACATATTCTCCAATAATGTCGTGCTTCCGGCTGAGTGGAACGACGCAAAAGCCATTGTCTGGTCAACTACCTGCCAGCTAGCGCTCGACTTTCCACAGTCTCCGGATTTTCCCATTCACTTCCTTATGCGCTACAACGACGGCAGGTGGGAGATCAGTAAACACCAGCTTGAAGCTGCTATTGGGCTCTGGTGGTGGTCACTGAAGCAGGTGGAGGGACATTCAATCTTGTTTTCGTCTAAAAACATGATTGTTCAGGAGAAAGATGAGGCGAGTGCCAAGTCAGCCATACGCCTCTGGATCACGCAAACGCATAGCATTCTTGGATACCGCATTCCCAACGACCCAGCCCAAGAGCCGACGCACTATCCCACTGCTCTTTCGGTATTATCATCGTGGGAGAACCGCAGTTTGGACAGCGGCGCATCTCCCACAGCGAGTGATGCAAAGGTGCTCTTGGCCATTAAGTCAAGGGGCACACCACTGCAAAAAATCGCGCAAGACATATTCACCATCTTCATTTGTAGGATTGCCGACATAATGAATCCGTTGAAGGAAGTCGACCTTCGCCAAGGTCAAGCTACCGCTTTAGGCCTACTTGAGAACTCGTTGGACCAGCCGTATATCGGGCTGACCAACCTTCACGTTCAATCGATTGCCAACACACTCGTTGCGGCCAATCTTGCGTCCCAAGAAGAAGCATTGATGAGTATCGTCCCACCTCTTCTCCAGAGATCGAAGTTGCCACAGCTTGAAGATGTTATGGATGACTTGCTGGCTCGTGCCAGGGCCTTTAGACGCAGCAGCGAATTTCAACGTGGGGAGGACCTTCTCAAGTCTATGTTCTACCTCTGCCCCCATCAATTCCGACGGAGCATAATAATTGAACTCGGTGAGAGCTATCGAGCGGCTATTAGATCCAAGCAAAAGGAGCAGCAGGCTTTCGGTTGTCGAGGATTTAAATCTATGATGGAAACCTATACCGGACAGCAGCTCTCTGCGGAAGCCGAGGAGAGCCTGGGCCATTATAGGTCGGTTTGGAGCTTCTTCGGGACGAGAGATATCCACAATCACGTCGACCGCCACGTGCCCAACATAGAGTCTGGAAAATGGTTTGGTTTTGTGAAGGACCTGGGAAAACAACCGACGAGACCCCGCGCGTTGACCTTGATCGATGAGATCGATTTTCGAAAAGGGAGAAACAAGGATCTCCAACCCATTCTCAAATGGGCCATTAAGCAGAACTGCCCAGAGCTAATCGAGGATTTGTGGCAGGTTCGCAGAATACTTATTGATGAAGCGGATTATCTTAGTAGTGAAACGCCAATATTCTGGGCCATCGGCTGTGAGAGGGAAACCCTGCAGCGCCTCCTTGAATGGCCATCTATCCGGCTCGACGCACATGATAGGGACGGAATGACGCCGCTATTGAGAGCAGTACAGAAGGGTTACCCAGACGCGGTGGAGCTATTTCTTCAGCATGGAGCGGACGCCGCCGAGGGGGATCGGCGTGGCCAGACCCCGCTGTCCATGGCGGCCGAAGCCGGTTATCATGAGATAGTGAATCTACTTGTCAAGGTAAACGTGGATGTGGATTTGCCATTCAGCAACTCGACATACGGAAACATCCTCGAAGCGGCAGCAGATCATGGTTGGATCGACACTGTCAGATTCCTCGTCCAAGAAAGACTGGCGGATGTGAATTATCCTGGCCATCTTATCCCGCTAGGGGGTTGTGGCAGTGCTCTTGCAGCGGCCTCGTACAGAGGGAGGGCTGAGATTGTTCAGTTCCTAATGTACGAAGGGAAAGCAGATGTCAACCTGAAACTTCAGAATTCGCTATACGGAAATGCCCTCGCTGCTGCTGCGGATGCAGGACACATTGAAATTGTCAAGATGCTCATCCACGAAGGAAAGGCCAATGTTGACGCATACGCTCTTGAGGCTGCAGTTCGCCGCGGAAGGATTGACATCGTCAGGTATCTAATCCTGGAAGAAGGAGCAGACATAAACGCCCCTTGCTCGTGGAATAATTGTGGAAATATCGTTACCTTGGCGGTACATCTGGGAAACGCTGACCTCGTCAGGTTCTTAGTCAATGAAGCAAAGGCAGATGTCAACATTGCACTTCAACATGGGAATATGGGAAGTGCTCTTTCAGCGGCAGTACTAAAGGGAAATACCGATATTGTCACATTCTTAGTTGAAGAAGCGAAAGCGGACGTTAACATGCCACTTCAGGTTGGGGGCTACGACACTGCGCTGGAGGCGGCAGCCACCAGAGGGAGTGTTGATATTGTCAGATTCCTAGTCCAAAAAGGCAAAGCGGATGTGAACCGACCTCTCCGAAATAGCATCAGAGGCAACGTAATCACGGCTGCGGCAACCTCTAGCAATCCCGCACGGATCGAGATTATGAGATTCCTAATTCAACACGGGGGCGCAGACGTGAATCAGCCTCTCAAGCACGGCATCTACAGTAGCACACTCGCCGCTGCAGCGTTCACCTTAGGAGGTCAGGTGAACACCCTTGAGTTCCTGATCCGAGAAGGAAAAGCGGACGTGAACAGGCCTCTTTACTACGGAAGCCACGGAAACGCCCTTATCGCAGCGGCCGGCGGAGGTGGGGTCCAGCAGGTCAAGTTCTTGATTCAAAAAGGCGGTGCAGATGTGAACATGGCTGTCGAACATGGCCAGTACGGCAGCGCCCTCGCAGCAGCCATATCGGTACCTTTCGGGAATGTTGAGATGGTCAAATTCTTGGTCCAGAAAGGAAGAGCGGATGTAAATATGCCCCTTAGAATTGGGCCCTACGGCAGCGCTCTTGCGGTAGCTGTGGCAGCACACGAACCCAGTCTGGAGATTGTCAGGTTTCTGATCCAGCCAGGGAATGCCGATGTCAACATGTTACTCCAGAACGGAAGGTATGGCAGCGCACTGGCTACAGCAGCTTACTGGGGTAGGGATGAATGTATAAAGATCCTGGTCGAGGCTGGTGCAGAGGTGAATTTGAAGTTGAAATATGGGTATTTTGAGACGGCCCTACAGGCCGCCCTGTCGGTGCTGCCGGAAGACGACGAGCGGGTGGGCAAAAGCCCCCAGGCCAAGGAACGTCTTATGGAGCGAAAGGCGAAAGCGGCCATTCTGCTTAAAAAATATGGAGCTTCCTGAGTAGTCCTCCGGCGATTGAGAGTGATATAGATGATATTAGTTCAAGGGCTAGAAAGGATCAAAATCAACGCAAAAACGATGTGCGGCTTAGCTAACAGAATACTACACCTTGCAGATCTATACAATGGTTTATGGTTATATTTCAGGGTTTACTCGATATTCTCTACGCATCTATAACGTAGCTAGTTAGAATCCCGTCAGCATCACGTTCATTCACAGGATGTGCCCGGTAGGTCGAAAACTTACACCTTGATGTATACATAGAACACCTAGCTCGTCTCTTTTTAGGCGTTCGTAGCAGGGCTCCAACTTCCTCCGCGGTGTATCCGAACTTCATAAGCGCCTTCGGCGAAACATCATGGCCGTCAAGAAATAGCAACAGGCCCAACATGCTAATTTGCTCCAGCTCATGGTCCTCACTTAGCCTTACTCATTTATTAAATTTTATAAGTTAGTCTTTCTTAGTGTTATATATATAAACAAAGCTATTAGTTTTATCACTGTTTATCAAGGTATAGACATTTGCAAAACCTAACCTTTTGGTGGGAAAGTCGGCGGCCAGCGAGGCTTGTTGACTTTATAAATATATATATATATATATATACATCTCATACGGCTATCTACTTCATCTCTGCGACCTCTCCGACTGCAACTGTGCGTCCTACTCAATGTAGCCCCATTCCCTCAGCATAGCCGAAATTGACCCTCGGGGATATCAGGGCAGGAGATTTGACGGGAGACTCCACCAATTAATAACCAATTTGAGGAACCGTTCTCCATCATCATGAGAATCACTGGATCGGATGTGTTACACAGCGCCATTCGAAATCATATAATAATTTCATTGAATGCTGGGAACCATGACGAGTTGCAGGTTTTAGAGGCGTTTCGTGGCCGTCCTCCAATGCGACTGCCTATCTCGGTGGGTTGGGATACATTAAATCAGATACTAGTTCTTAACGTGTCAAGATGATCCTCTGGAGGAAGATATAGTCTGCGACTATATTAGGATTAGCTATTATAAACCAATAGTTTCATCCACGACGCAGAATATTGGGTTTGATAAGATGTTTGGTACAACAAGTATGCCCCGACAGATATTCCCTGACAGCTATATTTACAAAAGACGACATGCCATCCAAGTCTATTTTTTAGGCTCTAAATGTCTAGCCTTGTTAAAACTAACTAATGGCGACTTCTATTACATGTCGAATTAGAGAAAACAACAGAAATTAACTGGTTATAGCTAGAGATCCCGGGCATTGTAAGAAAATAAACTATACAATTTTGCACAGACACCAGCGCCCAGGACTGGTCTGGTCGTTGATATAAATAAACTGCAGAGAGAAGAGCTTCAGCAACTCGTTGTAAGTTTGGTTAACATCAAGTCCTCGGGATCGGGAATCCAAGCAGCCGCATCCCGTTCTCCAAAACTTGCTTCGCACAATTGTAAAGCTCGAACTGAGCGCGCCGAGCCTCTGGGCCTTCCACACCTTGTCCGGTCATAGAGCTTGACCCTCCGGCCTCTGCCTCCTCACCTTCATCCAACGCAACAGAGATGGCGTCAAGAAGCCGAGTGAGGTATGCCAGCATCCCATGCGGCTCCAACGACCTGAAAGTGGCGGAGACCATATCGGGATATTGAGCCATGACTCGGAGAATGTCCACATAAGTATCATCCTCCAAGAGCGAATAGTCCGCTTCTGGAGTTATGGCATCGCTGGTCTGCAAATCTGTGATGATGGAGGAGATCTTTACGTGATAGTTCTGCAGCCTCTGCCAAAAGTCTCCCTCTGCGGATGTTACTTTCCTCGGATCAAATGTGTAGCTGTGAGTCCGCCTGGTGGACATCTCCTGAACCAGAAGACTACCAATGACTTTGGCATCCTCAGGCATTTTCGTGTCTTCCGTTCCATCATCCGAACCCCCAGGCATCAACTCTTTCACACCTTGAATTATTGCATCTAGGGTACGGGTACCCTTCAACAGGATTTGCATCCCCTGGATTCCTCCGAACCCAACATGTCGGATTCTCGCCGCAAGGTCTTCGCGGCCCATGAGCTCCAGCGCCATCAAGACTTGCTGGAAGTGTAGCTGCTGCCGTGCGCTGACGACATATATCATCTTGTCAAACGAATATGCCTGGTCACGATCGATAGTGGCAGCAATGTCCCTCAAGAGGTACGTTGTCGATCCGGTTCGTCCTCGAAGTGGCTGCGTTCCCAACCCCTTTCCCTTGTCACCGTGCTTAGGGAAGTTGATCATCCAAGACCCGTCAATCTCCTCGCATATACCCTTCTCTTTCAGTATAGCCTCCACGTGGGCCATTGTCTCCGGTTTCACCGTCGACTCCCCCGAATACTCGTCAAACCGCACGCCGAGTCGGTCATACGAAGCTTTGAACTGGGTGATGCTGACCTCACGCCAGCGATTCCACAACGCGAGAGCCTCTTTGTCTCCACCCTCCATCTTTTTGAAGAATGCGTCCCTCTCAGCGAAGATCCCTTTGCTTTCGATTTCGGCCTTGGCCGCTTCGTCATTCTTTGCCTGCCTGCTGAGCTCTTGCTCTGGCTTGAATAGTTCCGCCGCTTTTGCATAAATGTCGAGGATATTACCCAGTGCATCGTTTCCCTGGAGTGAGTCCTCGGAGCCGAATCGTTGCCATCCGGATGCCAATAGACCGATGTGCTTCCCCCAGTCCCCGATGTAGTTCAACCTTGTCACATTCCAGCCCATCGCCTCATGGGTCCTGGCAATGAACTCGCCAACAAGAGTGCTTCGTAGGTGGTCGGCCGTGAACTCAGTCCCCATATTCGGAGAGGAAAATTCGACAATAACCCGCCGACCAACAGCGCCGGGGGAATTGGGAATGTCACCCTCAACACTATCGAATGTCTCCCCGCCATACTTCGGCCCTCTCTCGTGGATGTAAGGCAGAAGCAAGCGCGGGAGCGTCTTTGGAGAAAAGAAGATCCGCAAGTGGACGCCATCTGGATAGGGCAGTTGAAGCAAGGGAGATCCCGGTAGCTGTGTTGAACCGGCGGCCCGTCTTGAATTAGCCCTGAACTTGGCAAGCGCGGGGAGGCAAGGAAAATGAGATATCGTTTACCTTACTAGTAACTTCAACGGCTAAGCTCTCAAAATCTGTGGCCGGAAGTTTTAGCCTTGGGAGGATGACTGCCAAGTCTCCCAAGGTGATGTCTGTGCTCGACGTTATGGCGGCATAGGCAACAGACACATCACAACCGACGGCGGCTGCTAGTAGACTTGCAAGGTGCGCGCGATAGATATCCAATGGCTTTGTGAGGACGTCCACTACGGGGATTTCCGGCAACGGCGCATCTAGACCGAGGCTCCCGAGCCGCGTCTCAAGCGCGGTCATGTTCGATGAGACAGTCGCCATGTTTGCTAGCATAAAGAGAGGGGGCAAGTGGCTGTGCTAGTGTCACGAAGAACTGCAATGTTCAAAATATCTTTTGAAGCAGTAATCGTGAATTTGCGATTTGCACTCGATGTGCCGGGCGGCCGACCAGGCTTGGGGTGTGTATGGCATTCATGTCTTACACGTTTAGGTTGGGCTCTAGAAGATGGCTGTCCACGTTGGGCAGGAATTCCGCAGCGACCAGACGGGCATGGCGCCCGTTAAAAGTTATGTCGTGTACTATTTGACCTTCTAGTATTTGGCAATTGGTCGTTTTCTCGTCAATGGGAAGCAGGCTGCAGGTCAATTTGGTCAGATGACAACATAACTGCCAATTCCCTTGAGGGATGCGGCATTTTCAGTGTGCGATAGGCCTGAAATCCACCACTAAGAGTCGGATCTTTCAAACTCCAACTTCCTGCAGTCCCTAGCGAATGGGGGGGTTGATAATTCCGTCCCCGGTCGATGAGTGTTCCATGGGGATCATTGTGCTTCGTAGGCCGCTTCTGAAATCTTGCCCAATGTTCGAGTGAAGCGGAGTTCTTCGACCGAGTCCATAACATCCCTGTCCACGGAAGCCTTCACATTGATGGCAGAATTGTCACATTAGGCCTCAAGATCTTGGCAGCACAGCCGATATCTTGTGGCCTTCAGCGGCAGCCCACGTGGAGTAGGGAGATTGGCGATGAAAAGGCATATGATGTCATCGCCATTGGCACGCATGACCACAGCATCTCAAGGACACCAGAATTCCGGTTGTGCAAATGTGCGCTTGGGAGCAGGGAGGCTGTGTAAAAGCGCAGGAATTCGATCATGCGCAGTGTTTCACTGTGACGGAACCAACACCATAGAGGGTCGGATTGCCTAAACAGGCCGAGGGCAAGTCTCCAAACAGGGCTAACTGAGAGGGATTTTCGGCCTACCAGATGCCACGCTTAGAGCCTCAATCGCCGCCCTATGCCCTACGTGGAATTTCTGGGGCAGTGCAGAACAGCCAGAGCACTGGATGGATACCTTTCCTGTCAGCCCGTGTCATAGTCTGCCAAGGCATCTTGAAAGCTGCCGAAGCCAAGGCTCGACGAGATACAAGGAGTATAGCTCCAAAGAGGAGTGTAAGGAGAATGAAGCACGCGACTGGGGAGCTGGATGAGATGATTCCAGATTGAATGATGCCGCTGGCGAGACCTGGGGGGACCGTATATTGAACCTATGAAACCCATCTCGCGCAAGGTGCATTAGAGAGATATTAGTCTCAAGGGTGGTTAAAGTTGCGCCTGTACTTACGGCAAACACGGTCCAGTGCTGCAGGGCAAACACATTGCTTTCCTTGATTTTGTGAAGCTGGTAATTGAGGGGGGGTGCAAGTTAGCATAAACAGCTCATCGTCCCAGAGAGGGCTACCTATTATAGAGGGCTTTGAGTTAGCACACATACCTGATTCCGAAAGTCTTCACATTTGGCCTTGATGCGATCTATGTTGTGCTGAATTTTCCGCAGTCCGTCGTATTTTTCCGAGATTTCTAAAAACAGAGTTTCCAGTTTCGTCGGGGTAGAGCGTAGAAAGTGATGGCTGCTACGGGTTTTAAAAGCTTCCCACTCCTTGAGGTTCTCGTCCATGAGATCTCCTAAATTTGAAATGCATTTCATAACTGGTGTTATCCACTCCACGCTTTTCTCAACGGCATCGGTAGGCGTTGGCTTCCGGTGCAGAGATAGGATGTCAGGAGCTTCAAGCTAGACCACAATGCGTGTAAGCAGACAACTCGCTTCTAATCGGCCGATACTACTTTAAAGATCAATACATGCCGGAAATATGACAGCGTAGGTGTTCTTGACGATAACGGAACCTTCGTAGGGGAGGGGTAAGGATTTGGGGTTATCTCACATGTTTGTTAATGCTGCTTTCCAAGTTATCAACCGTATTATGCCACTCTTCCCAGATATAGCTTGCACGCTGTTTCCAGATGAGGCAGAAATACTCCCTAGGGTCGGAGGGAAGTTCATACACCAGTGACTGCCCGATTGTTAGGGGATCAACTTCTTCGTCGGCAGAATCAGCATCGCCCATTTTAAGTGTATCCATAGATACGTCGCCGAGATCGCTTCCCGGGCCAGCAGGACAAGAAGTTTTCTCATAGTATAATAAGGAGCTCTCGTTGTCCTCGTTTTCTGGCTCAAAGCAATCGTCAACCATGGACCATACCACCCAATTCGGCTTGCATTGGTTGTAGGTTACAGCAAGAGAGGCCTGTGCTTCGTAAAGAACTTCTTCGTCGCTGTTGATCTCATTCAGGAAGCTGAGGTAAGTCCGCTTCCTTAAGTGAGTTCCATTGTGGGCCTTTCGGTCATCCTTGCGAATATTTATCGCTTTTCTCCATACTGGGAATTTCAGATGGAAAACCATTGAAACTAGTGGGGTGTGAGGCTATGATAGGGAAGAAATCATCAGCTTTCCATCCTCAAGATTCTCTACACCTGGACATTTTCGTGAGCGTACAGTGTGGCTAACATGGATCGATGCATCTCCTGTCAGATGAGACCATAAAAATTCCCGGAGCACAGGTGCAAGCGTCGGAGATACTGTCAAGATCAAGGCCGCTAGTGCTCCTGCATCGGGGGTGGGGATGTGGCTGGAATCCTGGTTAAGAGGTTGTTTCCTTTCCGCCTCATTGACACGTAACAAGGTCACTCACATTCTGCGGATCACGGCATCATATTCTCCTTTCTGATTGAAAACCTATGTAACCGTATCAGTTCGGGCTTTTCCACTCAGAGTCGAAACAATAGCCACGGCATACCTTGAGCCGTAGGGCCTTATGGAAGGCATCGATGGTCTTTAGCCCATTGTATGATCGAGGCCCCATGGGTGGGTCACAATCATCATGCCAAACCGCGAAAGGCTTGGAAGGCTCAGCTGTACCCGAGTAGAGGTTTTCGAGAGTATCTGCGGGGCACGAAGCATTCAAGACGCGGAAAAGGCGATGGTAGGTGGAAGAGTATGTCCCTGCTCCGATAAAGATGTTCAAGAAGGTGTCCACGGAGCCAGATTTGCGATGAATTTCGATAAGGGACTCATTTTCTGGTACCTCTACGTGATCACTGTTCGGGCCTGAGTTCGGCCCTGAGACCGGCAGCTGCGGCTGATCTCTTGAGGGGAGGGAGTGCATTGTGCTATTGTACCTCTTCGGAGTGTCTAACCATACTAAGAAAATGTGGGAGCAAGTAACTTCGCTCCTGACATTGATGGGACGCCACTAACTAATATATCCGAAGAAGGGGTCATGGACCTAGAGGAATATCCTTCGACTCGGGGCAAGCCAATCGACTGGTTGCCATTGTAGTTCCCAGACAATGCCCAAATAAAAAGAAGAAAGCGTATTGCCAGCGTGGCGGACAGGGCACTCGAGCCATTTCCACGGGAAGACTGGATGACGAGGAGCCAGAATACGGCGCGATATCAGCGGCAAGAGAGGGGCCTGGAAGTGCAGCGCGAATATCATGGGAACAAAAAAGGGCCAAGGCGAATTTTCTCCAAACAAGTATTAGGAAGAAACGATTCCTCTTTCTTTCGAGCGCTTGGGCATCGATGAAACCCTCGTGAGCTTGTTCAATTAGGTCGTGCTGTGTATTACACGACGCAGCCGGACAACACGTACAGCTGGGACTCAGCGATTCAGCTTTCTCAAAGCAGTCACCGGTGTACAAGCCTCACAAATAGATATCGTGGCACCTCTCACATTGATGGTTAGAGCATGCACAAGCTCGCCTTTCGGTGACTGAACTCAAATCCGCCAGGTTTTTAAACCATCCATTATTCATCAACGCCCTGACTACTTGTCTCCGGTAACACAATCCCGACCTGTGGGCTGTAACAACCGGTCTCGGCCTTCTCCGCAGCCTCTAGTCGTCATTGGGATTTAGCAGGCTGACCACCGAGTCAATTTCGTCGTCTAGAAATCCAACCGCCGCCCTAGAATTCCAAATACTGTTCCTCTTCGTCCCCCCAACGAGTCTTATTGACCTTGGCGAGATCGGCTCGCCGAGTGTTAATGCCAACAACCCGGACCGACGGCCCCACACCATTCTTGCTCCGTTACAACCTTCGGGGCCCATACTAAGTAGGCTCCGAGCTACGCCTAGTTGATAATTTACTGAAGGGTGTGGGTCACCGCGAAACCCCATGCCGAGCTTCATCGGAGCCTCTGATGGACATGGGATGCGTCAACTGCCGAATTTAGATGACGGGCTTTGCCAAGTGCTAGGCAGCTAATGAGGTAATTACCCTGAACAGCCGTTTCTTTGGACACAGTGGCTTCTTGTCGGCTGTGATTGCAACGAGCGTCAAAAATATTCTTATGTTGAGGAAAGACTCCCCTTTGGGAAGCCGTGGGTATCAATTGATATTTAGACACGTCTATTCCAATAGTGACCAAAGAAACCTCTGTTCTGCCTTTCCAGTCGCAAGCTTAACCGTACGGTTCGCCCCTTCTATTATATCGCTATATCGCTGCGATTTTTTCCCCCCTTCTCCCACACCTCACCCACGAGGAAAGCAATATCAAACATTTGTTCCGTAAAGCAATCCCGAGGTTGAATAAATAATTCCGAAAAAAAATTTTAAAATAATAAATAAAATGAAGAGTTCAAAAATATATATGAAAGGAAGATTGCTGGAGGTCTCCATCCGTTTATGTCCGGATCGATTCTTGTTTTCCTTCGCGTCGAGTGCTAGGCACTATGTCGGCTCGGCATCTTCGTTCTCGTCGCCGCCGCTTTCGAGGAATACTGGTCGGACTTTAACTTTTATGACTGGACAGTAGGCGCAACGCGGTGTTCCGCAGTTACTGCACGGATCCATGCGAATTGGGAGGCCTGATTTTCCGCAAGCGCACTGCGCCAAGTTAGCGAAGTGAATTGGCTAGAGAGACGACGACTCTTCACCAATGAAGACTTACACACTGCCATTGAACAATCTGCCGCCTCGGACCACGCGTTCTGAACTCTGGGGAGTCCTCGTTGATGGGTGGGCGAGTGGGAACGGGAAGGATCGCGCTATGCCAATGAAGATGACTCCTTTTCATTCTCTCTGGGCCTATGAAGACGGGATTTGCTTTTTCGTAGTTGAAAATGCGCACTCTTCATTGGATTAGATGGAGATGACTGCAAACATCGGCACACCGTGCTCAACTCTTCGGGTGGCGAACTCCCGCCCGCGAAAAGCGGCAAAAAGGGGGACCATCGTGTATTTCAGGGGGCCGCAGGGATGCCCTCAGGACCGAGTACGAAGAGATCCTGGGGAGAGGAAAAAGGATTACGAGTAAAGCTCGGTCCGCATGTCTAACTCGGCCCCATGCAGGGTAACGGCGAGAGATTATCTGGTGGTGATGAATCTGGAACACAGAGAGATAACGGCCTCGATACACCGTGCAAGCTTGTATGGGGACCTCTTTTTTCTAAAAGATGGGAGAGCGGTGCCCTGCCTACCAAGTACTTCGTGCTTTCGTAGAAGTGGAATAGCTGATGGCGGACTCCTCGGTGAAACAAAAAGGAACTTCCGAAACGCCGGCTCCTAGAAAAGGGGCGAAACGGGAGAAACCCAAGAGGCTAGTCCGAGTTGGGGAGGTGCATCAATCGAGATCTTCGACCAAAATTTGTTCCCTGGTCTCCAGGAGATTTGTCTCGCATAATTAGTATTCATAATTGCGAATCAATAGATATACATTTGCAGTAGCTTCGACGCCATCTCATCTCCTGATCTGCTGGTATTCGGGGTCGTCAAATGAGCTCATTAAAGGATTTTCAGCAGAGCTACTGTCTGTACTGCGTACTTGGTATTGATGTCTCATCACCAACAAGTCCAAGGATCCAGCTCCGTTTGTCCAACTGGTGGTTTAGCAACAATTCTTCAAGAGTACCGAGGTATTGTGTCTTGCAATCTCCGAGCCTCGGGGCAGAAGTGACAAATGAGAATTTTGTTGATAGGAGAAATTTTCTTTATGCTAATACTCAATGTGTTCAGATTCGAAGTATAGTCTCCATCCAGTTTCGGGGCTGGCCGCAGGCCGTGTCGCCAGCTGTATGATTGCCAGGGTGCACGGATGAGATTTGATATGTGACAAAGTGATCAGGGGGACCTACGAAGTGTGTAAATTGACGTCCATGAAAAAAAAAATTCACGTTCCATCAGCATGAGCAGGAATCCGTCATATAAACTAACCATCATGTCCGGATGCTGGTCACCGAAGACATCCGGGCACTGGCAGCATGTGACGGTAAGCCTGGGAGCTTGAGGTGAATTTGCCCTGTTCCGAATCCCCATCGCCTTTCATGCTCTCATGGCGGATGAGATACCCAAGGCCAACCCAGTTTTGCGAACAATCGGGTCGAACTCGTATTGCTTCAGGGCAAGGCATTAGCAGAAAGGAGAGCAGAAAGGAGGAATACGAAGTAGCGTTGATGGAACCGCGCCCGTCGAGCGCCACAGGTCTCAGCAAACAAAACTGACCACGAGCATTGCCGTTGCCGACATGTTTGCTCCTCTCGTGCAACATATCGATGTTTTCGTGGATGATCAAGCCGTGTACTGATGCAGCGTAGCCTTGGAGAGTGCAGGGTAGATTTTGTTTGGCCGCGTATAGGCGAGACACTCGCCCGAATGTGCATCAACTCTGGAAGTCTGCCTATCAGTTCCATACGAAAGCAATTCCAGCTAGGTCGGCTCCTGTCCGAGGCAGGACTACAATCAACGGTCACCATAGGTGAGTTGGTTGGTCATGAAGCTTCCCGATAACACGTATCATTGATGCTGTGCCCACTACTTTGGAAGGGTTCGTGGCACGGATAACCCGTTGCGTTTGAGACTCTGAGTGACACAGTTGGGAAGTACTGCTCAATCATAGACGGGAAAGGCACCTGCCACGGGTGTAACGAACGAAAGACTGGCCTCTTGAACTGTTCCAGATGCTCACTGTTTCGTTATTGCCTTAGCGAAAGTGATTTTGGATACCTCGGCGTTTAGGTTAAGCTTCTAACCCTATCAGGCATGCCAAACAACAACGGGTTGGAAGGATAAAGGTCACAAGGATGACTGCAAACTCATCAGAGATGCCGATCTCAAGAGAATGTTTTCGATGAACTGGACCCACTTCGACGGTCAACTAAGGTTCCCATTTCCTTCTATGCAAGCGCCATAGTTTGGATATAACGCCAAGAGCCCTCGAGAATTCTGAACGATTAATTCGGGGTTACGGTATGGCGCTTTCATCATGTTAACAATCTCAGTACTCGGAGGCTTAGTTTCGAGATGAATATGAATTTTTTTTCTTCCTTCCCTACTTTAAGGACTGGCATCATCATTACCAGAGAGAATGCTCCCGCTCGTGAAGTTATAAGTAGTAACAATGTATAATCATCAAGGCCATTATCAGTGCAATGGGCTTCAAAATAAAAGCGTCGTCTAATCACATCTGACAACTCCAAATCAACCTTACGGTGAAAGCCAATCGGAATCATGCTTTTGGAATAGATCTTTTCGGAATCGGGCCGCTCCGCCCAATCTCGCATGTATCCATACCATGGGTAATTTGCGCCTTATTTCCTAGCTCGCTCCCAACTGGCTGCGAGAAATTTCGAGTATCGGACCAGACTATTTCAAGAATAATGATGGCATTAGCGCCCTGCAGCATGGGGGCGGCTTAGTCGAGCGTTAGCCCGACTCCGGAGCGCCTATTTTCGCCTTGCTTCTGTAGCTGCCTCTGGTGGTGGATTGTGCACTACCAGTGTATAATAAATATCCAATGCTAGAATCTGGCCCCCAAACCCTGTGCGTTTTCTCAAATTTCTAAATGCTGCCCGTAATCAGGGAACCAAAGGACCTCTTATGTTCCTACGTAGAATGGCGACCAGGAAGATACTCAACGACGCAATAAATCGACGCGCTCCTTGCGCCAGATCTCCTTGCAACTAGCTTTGTGTCCTTGCTCGCCCACCTTACCGCCCAAGAGCACCTCCAAAATTCCATTTTCTCTTAGGCCTACCTCCTAACTAGCAGAGACCTACAGAGCATGCTCAGGCGGCAGGCAGGCTTGAACACCCAAAGCGACATGAAGCCAGGCCGACTTCTGCTTCCATGAATACCAAAATGCGGAGTGCCCTCCTTACAAATGCCAGTCTTTTCTTGTGTCACGGTACAGGGCTCCGGTATCCCGAGTGAGGCGCCGGAACAGCGCAGAACGCCAGAGCCATCATGAAATAGCAATTACAGTATGATGAGACCAAGAACAGGTCAACTAGAGCATGCCTGTAGAGCTGAGAAGAATCCCTTCCTAGCTGAGGAATAAGCAAGTTAGAGGAACCTGTGCCTACAGATTGAGGGAAGACTAATCAGAGCTCCACACAGGAGACTAGTAAGGGGCTAGGTGAGCTGAAGAAGAAGTAATATAGACCTTGGCAAGAGGAAGGGAATAAGATCGGCTGGAGTTGTGGCGTCTTGCTGCCGCCTCTTGCTGATACCGAAGTCGACAATCTTGACAAACCGTGAGGAATGCGTAGGGACTACTATTATATTCTACACAAGTAAATCAAATTCTGGACTGCGGAGCGGTGTGTAATTTCGTATGGCCCCTGGCCGAGGAATCGATCTCGGGCCCATCATTGCTCCATTACAACACGTCTTACTTCTACTGGAAGGCCAGGTTGGAGAGAATGTGTCGGAACGTATCGCCGTCCACTTCTGTCTCTAGCCTTGCACCTCGCACAAGATCGGGGAGGGGTCTTGGGTGGTCATTGCGGCTAGAGTTTGTTGATTAGGTATTCTCCTCGGGATATGTCGAGGAATGGAGAGGCGGCCATATAGCAGAGTATCATATGTGCAAACCCCTCAGGTTCCTTGCGAGATCCGGCTCTGTCGGTCCAACCCTCCAAAGGGGAGCTTGTTGCGAGGTCGCCTATGAACAGAAGTTAGATAGACGCAGTACCTCCCCACATTTATTTGGATACACTACAATGTTGAAACCTTAGCAGCATAAAAGCCTCGATTTCCTGACGAGGCATGTGGGGGGCTGTCCGAGGATTCAGAAACCAACGCGTCGGTGTTCTGCAGTCAAGAGTCGGTTTTCCGAGGTCCCCACAAACGCTAATACCTCTCGCTAGAGGGTGATGGCTGGAATGGAGATTGATGTCTTCCATTATCCAAAATATCTGTGCTCCTTTTCCACTTCCCCGAGGCACGGGTGATTTGAGACAGAGCCTTTTCAGGCCCAGCCTGCTCAAAGGCAAGAATCTACGAGATACTCAATAGAATCGAACCTTGCTCGCTTTCACTCTGTACACTTCAAGCACGGATAGAGCTGTGGAATGCATGGTTTGCCGCATGCGGCTGCATCTGAGCTGCGTAAAATTATAAATATGAGCGAGAGCAACACTAGGATCTAATCAACAAAGGCCCATCAGTGCATCAAAATAGTATCAGCAGGCTTGATTCGTGCGGCGATTGCCCAGGCGGACCTCTGTCTACGGTAAGGATAACATCTCCAACACTTAGTACGTGTGGACATAGTTGTCCGATACTAACACCCATATCTAGGGTTGGAAGACGTTTAATACGTATCTGCCGAGATTTTCGGGATACGGATCGATACCTGCTAGACAAGGTTCTTCTTTTCGAAGGGATGTGGGACAAGACCGCCGTCCAAGTTGACTTTTTTTAAGAAGGTGGCGCATACCCTGAGCGATGAGCATTGCAGAATCCATATCGAGTTATTTGAGAAAGTCAAAAGTTCTCTATCCACGTCGATTATCAAAGTGGACTCCTCACTCAAGAAGCCGCCGGGTACTTTTATCCACAGATGGTGGGTGCCGTTTATTGGAGACAGTCTTGACACTCTTATCCCGGAACTCGAGCGGTGGCGGCGCCTTTTTGACCTGACGTGGTACATGATATTGCTGGTCACCAATAATGACATTGATTCCCAGCTACAGAATTCCAATACCGATACAGTGTCCGAAGCCATACTCCTGCCGGCGTGGAACTTTCGTCGAAACATCCGAGGCGATACACAAGGGAAAACACGCGTTTTCCTTCCAGAGGATGGGTTGGATTGGACAACAGCAAGAGATATTGTCAACTGTACCTCGAAAATAGTTAAAAGAGATAGTTCCGAGAAGCGATACATTCTTGATTCAGTCCTTTGCCGCAGCGACATGGACATTTCTCTGACTCTGAAAAGTACTGAACGTCTCGCCCGGAAGTTATCACAGGTGGACCCGGACAGATTCGGACTTCTCGCCTGTCACGGAGTTGTAAAAAGACAAGACCGTCAAACCGCCAAAATTTTGTCTACTCATCCAGTGTTCAAACTTCCAATGGCCGATGGTGAACCTCAAAGTCTTAGATACCGCCTATTGAAACCCCGGCAATTCAGTTTGACGGATGTTCTGGGGCTTGCAACTCAACTTGCCCGAGCTGTCAGCTTCATCCACACGTGCGGCCTTGTCCACAAGAACGTACGGCCAGAGTCGATCTTGATCTTCCCCGAAAACGAAGAGAAGGACTTAGCAACTAGACAAGGAAAACGCGAGGGACACTGAGGCTAGTGAAGACGAAATTGAAGACGGAAATGGGCTCAAGGGACGCTTTGTGAGCCTAGCCGAGGAGGAGCTTCCTCGTCGAATGGGGGGTAAGTACGCTGCTGTCGTGCTTACGTGTTTAACATGCTTGGACCCTGGAAACGACCGCTATAGAAAGGAAGAAGATATGCCGGACGAGGATGGAATGCTCGTCGGTGTGCGGTTTATCGAGAAGGTTCTATTCAAACTGTCGGAGATCTCATTATGAACACATTAGGCCGTGTCCTTGGCTAGAAATAACCGGATCTAGATTTTGCTGAATGAAATGCAATAAGGCTCTCCGTTTGCATGTAGGCCACATCGATATCGACTATCGACTGGAATTGGTGGTCCCTCTCAGTCTCGGGAACATTAATTTGGTTGACGCAAAAAGCGTCAATTGACAAGCTCCTTTCCGCATTGAGTGTCATTTTTGATTATTAGCAAGCTGGCATGCACCCTGTGTGGAACGGGCGAAAAAGAGAAATGGTTGAATCATTAATGAAAGATGAATCGATGAGAGCCCTTCTGTACACCAGCTACTCGTGCCCCACACCCTACCTCCGGCATATAATATAAAGAGATAGCAAGTGGGGTCTAGTGAGCCAGAGAGATAATATCTTTACTACGGACTTACTATCCTGTAACCCGATACGTCGCGACTCTCCCGCTTACTAGACCGAGACTACTTCGTAGTACTGTAAGGTATTCCTAGTCGGCGAATCGACGAGACGACAACGGCACGCAAAGTCCGACTACGTAGACTACGTGGGGCTTGTTTCGCTGAGAAATAGCCATCAAAGACCTTAAATTGGTCTACACACCCTACTCGATCTTCATGCGCTTTCCATTCCCAACTTTTTGAGCTCTCTCGGATAAGCAGATAATCAAAATTCCAGTAGAAGAGAAAAAGGTTCCATTCGACCAATGGGGATCTCTCTAATCGAAGTACGCCTCCTCATGGTGAAGGCCAACGACGCGGGTCCAGCTCAGAGAGTTGGTCGACAACGAGTACATCGGCCTCTGCTGTAATCCCTTACCCCAACGCCACGGCGTATCCAGGTTGCGGCATTTGATTTCTTCACCATCCCTTAAGTACCCCTGCGGCGTGACGCTGTTAAAGGTGTGACCGTAGTTGACACGTACGCACACGAGAGCCGGGCCGACGTCGCCTTGCACTTTGACGAAAAAGCACCCGCCATCGTTCAAGGCCGCCGTGTCGAGAGGGATATCGATTGCAAAGCCGTCGTCAGGGCTCCGACGCGTAAAAATCGATTCGAACGGCCCCCGCTTGTCGAGCAACATGAGCGGCTCAAGCCGCAGTAGGATCGAGAGGAGGAGCTGCGGGTCAATCCAGGTCACCGCCACCACTTCCGACACAGACCTGCACACGACGCGGCCAAGGAAGAAGTCGCGCCAAGGCCACTCCTCAACGCGGGCGGCTTTGGCCACCAGAATGAGAAAACCCGCGAGGGCCCAGCAAAAGACGGCGATGTTGAACGGGTCCACACCCCGGATCCGCTGCTCGACTGTGAGCCCGATGGCTAGGCCGCCTAGGACGAGGCACCCACATAGCCCCAGGGAGCCCCAGCAGTACGTACGGTACGGGATGATGATGGACTTTTCATCCACCACCCATCTGTCGACGAGACTCATCCCGTGGGCAATCCGTGCATTTGCTTTACGGAGCTCCTCATGTAGCACGGCCTCGTTGCTGACGGCGTCTATTTCCTCAGGGGCAGTCAAGAAGAGAGGCGGCGGCGACGACGACGAGGAGGAGGAGGTGGAGCGACTCGCGGGAGAAGCACCTAGCGACGGCCAGTGCGCCAAGGCTCGCTTTCGCGCGATCGGGCTTGCGCTTAGGGGTATTACGTCTGGCCCTGTCACGGAACAGTGGCTGCTGGTACGGACGACAAAGGAGGCGAGAAAACGCACCTCCTCGCACGTCTTGGTTAAGTCGCTGAGGTTCGAGATGTTGTGGACGCCGCGCACAAGACCGCCCAGCTCACGCGGGAAGTCGCTGCAGAGCATGACGAAGGGGACCAGAGCCGTGATCACGTCTTTCATGTACGCGAGCTGCAGAGTACCAGCGCGTGGTTTGCTCAGCAGAATCGTTTCCTTGGGTCTCGCCGCCCCACTACGCCACCAGCTCCGACCCTCGGGCTCTCCCGTGGCTGGTAGGAGTTCCGTCCACTTCCAGTATACCGAAGTATATTGCGTAGGTGCCGGCGTAACCGCATTGGGCGGCGGGACCCTGCCGCTGGCAAGACTGGTCCGAAGGTTTTCCAACGTGGCCAAGCAGACTTCAAAGGCGAAATCCGCGCATTGGATCTCAAGGCGAGACCCGCTACCGCCAATTGCGCCGGATCGTTGCTGGCAGAGCAGGGCACGCTGCTGTCGCAATCCCGTGTCGTAGACGATGGAGCTGGCCTCGAACGAGTCGGCGTCGTCCGTCGTGTTCCGATCAAAGGTCAGCTCGTCCGCGAGGTGGATGATGAGGACGTTGATGCACTGATGGAAAGCATCCATGATGACGAAGTAGCGCTGTGCGGAGTGGCTGACCTCCCTCTGCGCGGCTGCCAGCTGCCTCTCCACGGAACCGAGGTCCTCTTTGTTTGCTGGAGCGGGCAAATTGTCCTGATTTTGGCGGCGGAGACGACTCTCCCAGGCCCTTTTCCCGGCTAGGCACACCGAAGCAGAGCTCTCAAGGTCGAGGTTGACGACTTTAAGCTTTGTGGACAGCTTGGCCAGACAAATGATTACGTTTTCATCCCAGAAGTCGCCCTTGACCGTTCGGAGTAGAACTTGAGCCAAAGTGCCCGTCACGTAATTGACCAAGGCGTGATAGCACCGATTGTTCTCCTTCTCCAAGAGGATGGACCCGCGCGCCGAATGTACAGCACCGTTGGGGCCAAAGTTGTCGAGTAGTCGCCTGGTACAGGCGCGAACATGGGTCAGATTGGCGACGGTGGGAAAGTATTCGAGCAGGAGAAGTTCATTATCCAGGATGCAGATGCTGGTGGCGTACGTGAGTTGTGTCGCGAGCTTGTCTAGCGATGGTACCCCTCTCGGTCAGCTGCGCCGAACCAATCGTCCGTCCCCTCGAGGTGGATGGGCTTGTTTTCATTGATGATGTCGACGAGTCGGCGGACTTCGAGCGTCCACAAATCAAACTGCTGCTCCTCCACAAATCAAACTGCTGCTCCTCCGAGACGCGGTAGTTCATGGTGTCGCTGAACCGCGGCAGGTTTGTTATCTCGTAACCCTCAAGGAGGGTGAAGGATTCGTGGCAGTTGAGCTTTTCGATGATCGCCTCAGCGTCGATGGCCCATTCCTTCCTTCGAAGGGCGTAGTGGTCCTGCGAGGCCCCTTGGGGATCTCGACCAGAGCCTGCCTTGAGAGGTTGCTCGTAACCCAAAAGGGTTGGCCGGCGTTGCAGCGGCTTCATGTTTCGAAGAAAAAAGGATGAAGAACAAAGAAAGAAAAGAAGACGTAAATCACCGTATGTGTAACCGGAAGTATTTCGAACGGTAGATCAATATCCCGCTTGAGTTTGTGGAGAGGTTCATTATGGCTCTCAAGGTGAACAACAAGGAAGGGACGCGGAGATGGAGACAGATCCACAAATGCTGGTCTTTTGCGCGCGCTGCTTCGCGGGACACTGCGACTGGATTAAGACCTACAGCCTGACCAGGGGGTAATTTTTATTATCCCACAATACAATACATGGATATTCATATGCAGTTCTACAAGCCACATCTAACGTGGCCAGGCATGTGTGGAGAGCCTTACCATATGGCTGGACCCTGCTGCTGCAAGCCCCGATGCCCAATGCAATATTGGCTGCTGCAAATTCTCCGAGGAGGAGTGAGGCGAACTCTTTTCCCCTATGGAATGGGCACTGAAGGAGGATGGCGCTGGAAATTTTCTTCTAAGACGGCGCTGCCCCGAGTCTGCAGTTGGAGCTGTATCGTGATTTTCGCGTACCACTCTGGATACAATGAGGGACGCCCCCGCAGGATATTCCGCCTATTCCAGGCTCATGCAAGACGACGGATCTGAGTCCAAGAGCGAAGATGGAACTGAACCGGTGTCGAACGGCCGGTTCTTCGACGTGACAGAGCAGTGGCTGTCGGACTTCGAGCCTGGCGAGTGTGTCCCAACCGGCCAAGATCCCGACACCAAAGTGTCTAGGGGGCAGTTCTCCGAGAATTCGCTTCTCCTCCGTCGGATAATCAAAGGCCAGCGAGCACCGCAGCTCCAACTCGAGATCCAGTCTCGCTCTCTCCAGCGGGCCTTCCGCGAGGCCACGCAAGGCAAAGCCACCAGCCTCTCCTACGGAGACCCTACCGTCATCCACGCTCCGTACCATGAGCTATACCACTTTCGACTCGAGCTGAAGGCGGCGCTAGCGGCGGCTGAGACGGAACACCTGAAGCGAGAGCTCCATCTCTTCCGGGACTTCGAGGAGGCTCACCTGTTGCGAACGCTAAAGCTCACGCAGGTCGAGGAGCACAAAAGACAGGGTACCATACAGATCGAGCACTTGTGGTCCCTGTTCAAGCCGCACGAGATAATTGTGCTGCAGACACACGCGATGCCCCGCGTCACCCGGGCGTGCGCAGTCCTGCAGAAATACTGGATCGACCTGGATCACGGCAAATGGTTCATCGAAGTCCATTGCATGTCCTTTGACGGACATAGGTTCGGGCCCATCAGGAAGCAGTTCGCGTTTCCCATCTTCCCCGGGGTCGTGCCGATCGACTCCCTCGAAGCGTACCCGCTTTCGTCCTGCAAGAATGAGGCGGCGTTGAGAGAGGAATTGAAAACGAGAGGGCTAGCCTTCATCAAGCTTTGCAGGGACAGCCAAGTTGGCCGAGACCATGCGTCAGGCTGTCTACGCGACTATTGCGGTCCCGTGTGGGTTCAGAAGGAGAGTTACAGTTCAGAAGGAACCGAGTTCTTTGATGTTCCTAAGAATACGGTATGGAGAAGACGCACGTCCTTTCCTAGGAGCACGCGAGGATGCAACAATGCTAACACGATGTTTCATTTGTAGATACAGGGCCGCGTACTCGTGGATCCCATGGGGTTCGTCGACGAGTACCCAGTTTCTCGCCAGCGCCTACTCTCTGGCCAAACGCTCCTCGATTCCGAGAGCTCCGAAGATAGCGATGATGGGGTGCCGCCCGACTTGACGAAACCATTTATCCTTGATCCCGACCATGTGGCCGAGGACGATTTGATTTGCTTCCCGATGATGATTGCCGGATATTCCCTAGCCACGAAGCATGTTGGCTTCTTTGCTGTCGACGACTTCCGGGACGTGGTGTGGGAGGAAGAAGAAGCAGAAAAGCTGTTTCATAGCTCTCAAAGGATGAAAGCAGTACACCAGGTGATTTCCGGTTACACTTCCAATGCGCGGTCCTTCGGGTACTCCATCGATGGCAAGGGGAAGGGCTTGGTATCTCTATTTTTTGGGCCTTCCGGGACGGGCAAAACCCTCACGGCAGGTACAGACTCCCACCCTCCCCTCACCTTTTCTCCTTTTCCGTTTTCCATTACTCGCGTCAAGCACGCCAATACGGTCCAGGCGAATAGCATAACATAGAAGAGTCCAGGCTAATGAAACGGTCTTCTAGAGTGCGTGGCAGAGATTCTTCACCGGCCACTCTATCGCATTAGCGGCTCAGACCTGGGCTCGGATCCTGATGATATCGAAGGCAAGCTTATCCTGGCGTTTGACAGGATTCAGCGGTGGAAGGCGATTCTGCTTCTCGATGAGGCGGACGCGTTCATGGCGAAGCGCGGCGAAGACAGCTTGGATAGGAACACCTTGGTCGCAAGTTAAGCTTCTCTCTCCCACTCTCTCTCTTTTTTTCTTTTTAACCTTGGCCCTTCCTAGAACATCGGCTCTACTAACACGAGTGGGACCAGTCCTCCTACGGCTTCTCGAGTACCAGTCTGGCATCGTCATATTAACAACAAACCGCCAGTCTCACTTCGACCCCGCGTTCAGCTCCCGCATCCACCTAAGCATCAACTTCCCGGACCTTACGCGCCAGGAGCGCGAGGTCATCTGGCGCAACCACGGCAAGAGAGCCGTATCCACGACCTTGTCGGACGATGACTATGCTTCGCTGAGCCAGCTGGATATGGACGGACGGCGCATCAAGAATGTCTTCCACGTGGCCGGGCTCTACGCACGGGCCCGGGCCGATGTCTCTCGTGGGGTCTCGCTGGCGGACTTGACGGAGGTGATGCAGATCTCCCTAGGCGACGTGGAGCCGGGTTTGAGAGCGCAGCTGGGGGAGTTCTGTGGCGGAAGGCCTTTCTCGGAGTAGAGATGTCTGGCTCTTTTTGGGATTTTCTTCGGGTATCAGGGACATTTCTTTCTATCAGCTGTGTGGTCTTATTTGTCCAAGCCGAGAATAGCTCCGGCTATCACGGTCCAGTCTACGCGCCCCTCAAAATAAAATCAGTTGTTCATCTTTTTCTTCTTTTCGTTAAGCTTCAGTGCTAGCGTTGGCAGTGGCAGAGCTTTCTCTTGGTGCGAAAGATAGTAAAAACTGCCTCTGTCGCCATCTTGGTTCCGCCACGAGGCCCATTGGGTGGACTGACGCATTCACTTCGCTACAACCCGTCTAGAAACACGCTGTCAAAGGCCAACCCTAGACCAAATGCACCTGAACATCTTTCTCCAAAATCTCCCCCAAAATCGACGTATCCGACCCGGTCAAGATACAAAGCCCAACCTTAACCGTCCGCAGCGCCGCAACAATGACATACAACATCTCAGCATCCGTGAGACTATAGTCCTCCAAGAAATCCACAATGTTCTCCCCCACCGCGTGGTTCACCTCCGCCCCCTCCTCGTCGCCCCCGGGGTGAACGTCGAGGAAATCCTGCTCGAACTCGTCTATAAGCTGCTGAACGTAGGCAGCCGTGAGCTCGACGAGGTTCCCGCCGCATTTGGAGATTTCTGGCGTGCGTCCGACAATGGAAAGCCACGCGTCGAGACGCATGAGCTCGAGGATGCGGCGCTCGCAGTCATGC
>SJVG01000007.1:0-13982 GCA_034774675.1 Scedosporium minutisporum
CCTTTAGACTAAATAATGTACCTAGTTTAGAAGAAAAGGCCATGCCCATCTCTCAATAAGAAAAAGAAAATCACCTCCCCCTAAAAAACAAGACCGAGGTATCATGACATTTATACAGGAACAAAAGGGGGTCTCGAAAATGGGCTCAAGAATATAAGGGCTGGCGGAAACTAAAGGAAAAAGAGAAGAAAAACAAGGCAGAAAAAAAGGTCCTGGGCCAGAAATGATCACACAAGTCCTGCAACATGAACGAGGCCCCCATTGTCCCTGAGTCAATCGATAATTAAATAGTCAACGGTCATTTTATACCTGCTTCGTCGCGCGCTCTGCTTCAAGGATGCCAATCCGCCAGACGCCTAAAGCACCCTTGAGCACGCCCCTAGTCCCTAGTGGCGCCGCCTCGCAGAATGAAGTTCGGGTATGCAGATGTCGCGACTTTTCCCTCCCCCAAACTGATCCTCCCAACAGGTTATTCTTTTGTTTTTGGTTTGCCTAAACACACAACTTTTTTTCGAGGTTCGAAGAAGAGGTGGCATATAATAGTCATTTATGCCCAATTTGATCAAGAGCTTTTATCGTCATGGAGCGGGATGTGAAAAAAGGTTCCGTCTAGTACGATCATGGTGGTGACAAACCGTATCGAGGCTAGAACAGATGTCGATACTTTGAAGCGCAGATTATCGCCAATATATGGATGTGACATCGTAGGAAGAGTATAGGTGATTAGGGAGGAAGACATAGAAGTGTGTGGGTCGATGTTTAGAAGACGGCTGGGTGTTTCCTCGGACGATCCTCAAATGCGCTGGTAGAAGAGGATGTAGGCAACGGACTTATCGTTGTTGGTGTCCTGAGCAGACTTGCTCTTGGAGCCTGGCTTGCCACCGCCATTGACGATGCTGCTCCACCTCCGGTTGCCGCCGTTAGCTGCAGACGGAACCTGCTTCCATCCCTCCTCATCTCCTGTATCTTCGTCATTCATGCCACCGAACCGGTTGCTCGAGCCACCGTTGGCGTTGGCGTCCCTACGCATCTCCTTTGCCATGTCGTCCTCCGTTCCACCTTTGGCCACGTCCTCGGCACGCACAGGCTCAATCTTCGTATCGTCAATTCGGATCCACTGAGCGCCATCCTGGCGACGAACATCGACCGTGTAGTGGCCGACACTGGCGTTCTTTCCGTGGTGGTACACAACGGCGAATAGCCTGTACCTGGGCATCTTATTGCCAAGGCTCGCCACCTTTTGCCTAGAAAGGACCTCGCGCGGGATATCCAGTTCGAGGGGATAGCCTACCTTCTTGGCAATCTTGAGAGTGCCACCAGCTGCATCAAACTGGAATCGCTTGAGGTGGAGGATGAGCACGGGAGGAAGTTCATCGATGAGCACCTGCTTGGACGCCTCGACATTCTTGCCTCGGAGGGAATTGAAATCGCCGTGCAACTTCTCCTGGGATGTGAGACCCTTGAGAGCGTCGATAATGTTACGGACGTTGGGTGATCCGATATCCAGCTGGAGGGGCTGGTATGGTTCCGTCGTGATTGAGGGTTTCAAGCCAGGTACACGAAGCTCCGAGCGGAGAAGACCTCCAAAAATCTTGCTGATGGGCGACGACGACGTCGAGCCTGAGGTGCGAGTGATTACCGACTTTTGACGTGGGCCAACCTCGAGCCATACGGAGGAAGGATCTTCTTGGTCATGGGCTGAGTTGACGCTTGTGCTGGGAGCCTTGGCAGGGGTGCTAACTCCCATGACCTTGGAGCACTCATCGTCAAGAGCCTGGAGGAGCCAGCCGAGGAATTCTTCAGCATCCTGCTGATGACCTTGCTATAAAATGAGTGTTTGTGGTTAGTCAATGGAAGCACGCAAATCTGTATTTGTTTGTTCACAACTCACCTCCAGCGTAGCAAACCACTTGGACCTCTTCATTTCGTCATACAAGAAGTTCGGGGTCAGTGGATCGCCATATGTCCTATCCTTGCCCTTTATAGCATCTTGGAGCTGATCTATAGATGTAGATGAGGCAATGACACGGAACTCTCGCATGAACACAATCCTAGTTAACACCTTGTTAGCAACTAACAAATCAAGGTTAGGCTGGAGAAAGGATTGTCCTTACATCGCATCTATTAAAGGAGTTTCACTCTTAAAGCTGTAGGCAGCTTTCTTGCTGACTTGATCTAAGAAGTCATAAAAGGGAGTGCAGAAAAGAAGAACTTGCAAAACCTGGACAAGAATTAGTGAACCACCCTACCAACCAAAGACTTATAAATGTATAGCACTTACAGAATTCATATAACACATGTTTCCTCCATTAATCAAGCCTCTTGGCTCGATCTGAGAGATGGTTGAAGTAGCTCCTACACGATAAGATCGCAGAGCTTCGGCCAAAGACTCCGAGTTGGCTCTTGGCAGCCCGCTAATGCTACCATTACGCAGTGTGGATGCTGAAGCAGTTGCACCAACTGCTGAGGAGGCGGAGGATACACCTGAGGCAGTGGCGCTAAGGGCTCTTGCGGCGGAAGCAGGGGTCGAAAGGAGACTAGCCCACGACTTGGGTTTCTGAGGGACGGGAGCCGGAGCAGGAGCAGGGGTGGCGGTATTCGCCTCTGAGCCGGAAACAGTTTGTGCTGTAGGATCCGCAGCGACCTCTGCCTGGGGCACAGAACTGCCGTTGACCTTGGCTTCTTCGATCTTGGGCTTTTCCGCCTGCTTGTCATCTCCACCTACGCTTGCGGGAGCCTTGACTTCTTTTGCGCCGGGTTTAGGGACTGCGGGTATGACGGGAATGGCTGGGACGGTCGGGCGGGAGGTAGACTTGGCGGAAGGGGATGTCTCCGCGGAAATGGATACGGGGGGTTGGTGAGTCGAGGCGGGTGTGGAAGGGATGTCCGTGTCTACGTCGGATGGCTGCGCCGGCTCTGGTTTTAGCGCGGCTGCGTCTTCAGCTGCACTAGGTTTGGCAACCGTTTCAACTGCTGAGGCGACTTCTGGTTCCTTAGACTGTGCCTCGTTGGGCGTTTCGGAATGCTCAGAAGCGACCCTCGCAGCCTCGGTTGTGGCGCCTTCATGTTGCTCGACGGGAAGCTCGACGCTGTTACCACCAGAAAGAGGCTGCATTTGTTTCCTTCGGGATTTCTTCAACGTTCTCTTAGGGAAGGGCTCATCAGGCAGACTGAGCCAGGGTATCTATTCGGATGCAAGGAGTTCATGGTTAGTTCCTAGATGCTATGCAAGATCCGTTGACACTACTTTGCTTGGACTTACTGGAGCGCGGAAAGGTGGCCTTTCCTCCACAACGGGAGGGGGAGACTCGACTTGAGGGGCTGCGGCTGCCGGTTGTGGTTTGACGGTCTCGACGACCTGGGGCTTAGGGGGAGTCGTGCGCGCCGGAGGTACGCGAGGAGAATGGGTCGAGGAAGGAGTGTGAGGAGGAATCGGTCCGGGTACAGGAGGAGGTTGATAAGGTGTCGAGAGGATGGGGGAGTTCTGAGACTGCCGTGAGGAGTAACTTTGCTGGACGCTTACGCCCACCATGGGGACATACTGATGCATCGGGGGAGGTGAGCGGCCATACTGGGTCTGGTATGGCATGTACGCTGGTGACTGCATGGCGCCATTCTGATACTGTGGATGGGGATGCATGGCAGGATAGTATTGTGCTGGGTAAGGGGGCATGTAGTTGGCGAAGTGGTGCATCGGCTGGTGGTGATACGGATGGGCGAAGTGTTGTGGTCCACGTCTGCCTCGCCCGCCGCCGCCACCACCACCACCGCCTCCGCCGCCATGGGACGGGCCCGTTGGCATCTCGCCGCTCGCAGTACCCGAAGGCCCGCCTGCTCCTTGCATGGCTGGCCCAGCCGGCAGATGACGATTGTTCATCTTGCCGGCTTGGGAGTTTTGTTGTGAGAGTGCCGGTCCACCAGTTGGACTGACACTTTCAACTGCTCACGAACCCCAGATAATCCCGTTAAGTCGTCAGAAGCGATCCGGTTGATCGATGGTACGTCGTAGGACTTCGAAAATCGATGACCTCGCGGGCTGCGTGGAAGGGTGAAGGTTACAGTCGCGAATCGCGTGGTTGGGGGTGATGGGAGACTCGAGGGTTTGCGTCGCTCAGATTAATAGGCGTAGTGTAGGAAGGCGCAGAAAAGGATTATTATCAAGTCAAGATGAACAAAAAGGTGTAATGAAGGAATGAAAGAAGCGCTAAGGGAGAGAATGAGAAAGGATAAGTCGCGTTACGAATGAAATTGCGCGCTGGGGGAGATAGCTGGATGGGAATGCCTTGGGAAATTCCGACGACGTTTCTGCGTCTGCGAGGAAATGCAAAATTTAAGCCGGACTTTGTTCGCGGTAGCAGCAGGGGGAGCTTGACACCTGGAAGCCTCGCATGACTAATCTGGAATGTTTGCTGGAGGAAATATTTCGTTACTGTTTAATAGGTCGCCGCACTGTCCAGGTTACATCGAGGGCTCGAACGAGCCTGGAGTCGGAAGGGTAGAGCCGGATTTAGTAGACCACGTGACATAGATTTCTCTATTCCCCAACAATTAGCCGACACCAACAAGTGGGCCAGGTGGATTCCATGTCTCACCTTTGCCCATCTTTCTTCGCGGGTACTCTCCACGATACCTAATTATTTCCGGGACAGCTTTGAATCATCTAACTGAAATTGAAGAGCAACTGTTCTGAACGTCGTCGACTTCGTAAACAGCCATCTCTCCCCATAACTCTATTGCCTCAGCGGAGCGCACCGGAGCGCATCGCGATACTTTTAAATAACAATGCTCCCTTGACTCCAGTTGATCATTGGATCTCTATGCATTTAAAATCCTCCACGCAAACATGACCGAACCTTGTCTTCCTGTTGCAATTGCTCTCTATTCGTCTCTGAATACCCACTTGCCCCCTGGTCTCATAGCTTCGCGGTGCCTTTCTTGAATCATTTCCTTCTCCCGTCTGAGGGCTTGCACGCGGTCCTCTTGTAATTCTTGGGTATCTGGGAAGTCTGTCCTCCAAAACCCAGGCGGTGTCTTCATTCGACTGAAGCGATGGCGGTGCCTCCCAATTCTATTTGCGAGCTCCTTCGTCTTGGCCTCGAGCCAGAGCTCGTCTCTCTCCTCCTTTGCCATGCTAAAGAGGCGATGGGTTTCCTCGCCCAGGTAGCCTTCGAGGAGTTTCTTATCCTCGGCAAGTTGTTCTGCGGTCCGTCGACCATTTCCACGCTCGGCAAGAGCTATGGCGCGGAAGGATTTGCCGCAGCATTCCATATCAGTGCAGCCTGGGAGACACGCACGCTCATCCTTGTTCCTGACAACCTCAGTGTAGGCATAATCGTAGCCGCCGTTGAAGTTCGGGTTGATTTTGAAATCATCAAGTTTTAGCACCGACACAGGCCTTGTGCGTAGTTTAGGCTCCGATGACAGAACACTCTCCTTTTTGCTTGCCGTAGTAGGCGCGGGCCGGCTGGTCGTACCACTGGGCGTTTGCTTAGGTGTAGCCTTCGACCGGTCCCTGTTGATTTTATCGAAGGGGAGTTCTCTTGGCTGAGGGGTCTGAAGCCAAACGAAGGTGGTACTTGCACGAGATTCTGCGGTTGGTCGTGGATCAAGACTGGATCGAGGTGTTTCGGGTTTTCGGAAGGCTCTAATGATTGGGGATTCTGAGGACTTGTACGCACCACTCAAGAGACTCGTTAGCCTCCCCGTGGTTTGTTCTGTCCTCTGTAGAGGCATTCGGTCACGAGCGGACAGCTCATAGCTAGCCCCGTCCTCGGCCAAAACACCTACAGCATGCGCAAGTCCCTTCCTAGGAGGACGTTGGAGCGGAGGTGTCTGCACATTGGGGTTCAGCGGCTGCAACGCCGCCCGAGATCCCTGATCAGGCACCTGCGCTGTTTCGTGTGTCTCAACGTCACTGTCCGGGCGAACCTGCGGACCGGGACATGGAGTGTGCCCAGTATAGAATCGGTCCAACTCCATGTTTTTCCGTGGTGTATCGAACCTGGTCCCCGACTCGTCGAGATCTACGCTTGTTGCTGGGCTAAAATCGCACACATCTGCCGTCACCATGGGTTCGGACTGTGAGATCGGTTCTTCCTTCACGAGCGTGACGCGGGGTTGGTCACCCTCAGGTTCGTCTCTTTTCCTTTTCTTCACGGCTCGCTCCGATACCACCACGGGCGTATCAGACGATGGTTCCTCCTTAACCTTAATGTGAGTTCCAGGGCTGTTCTCCCATGGCAAATCGGGCAACTTTGGATTGGGGAATTCCCTCGTCTCCTCCGTCGTGTCACTCCCTGTCGGAGAATCATCATGTCGAGATGTGGCAGAGATGATTCCTTTGTCGACAGTTAGAGGCAGTATAGGTTCGGCAGAAGAACTGAAATTCTGCTTGACAGCGTGCAGTTGTGCATTCGCCAACCCAGGTTGGGGTGTGGTAGTTGGAGCCGGGCTGTCGAGCTTCTGCGGATCCTGTTGTCCGAGGCGCGCTTCCAATGCCTCTATCTTCTTTTGTAAGCGCTCGGAAAATTGCTTCCATTTATCTCGTTCCTCTTTCCTCTTCGCTAGCGTGTCAATCGCCGTCCTCAGCTCGGCCTGTAACCGGCTATATTTCGCCGCATTTTTTGCTGCTTCCAACTTCCAGTCAACCTTTCCGTCGGATATCTGTACACCAGGACTGGCAGTGTTAAGACCTGCCGACTGAGGAGTGGGCGGTAATCTGAGTCTAGGATTATTGGGAGGCGGCTCAGACGATTCTAAAACTCGGCCGGCAGCCAAAGCTTTGATATTTTGAGGGGTTTCGGGTGTGGTGCGGTCGCGCTCAAGATGCTGAAGGCGTGCTCTGAGTTCCCGATTCTCTTGGGCGAGCTTGTCCGCCTCTGAAGCTCGAGATTTGAATAACTCAAGCTCCTTTTGGTTGTTGTCAAGCTCTTCATATAGAAATTAGCCTCCTTGATACACTCCATGTGTAAAATGAGAGGTAAAATGAGAGATGTTCCTACCAGCCTTTAAATCATCCTCAATTTTGTCGCAAACCTCAGCGAGGCTCTCAAAAATAGCTCGCCGCCCGTTAGTGAACCAACTCGCCATGGCGGACAGTATTCTTCTATAACGGCATTGTTGAAGAGTTGGATATGATATAAGAAGTCCGTGAGGAGTATTCTCAGTCAAGCGGCAAGCCTCACTGAGCTAAGACGCGTCGAAGACAATGATGGGCGCGATTGACTTCTCAGTTCAGTCAATTGTATAATGTACTTAATTTAGTGGGGCGTCCTCTTACTCATCTTTTGGAGCAAAAAAGAGGACGTCACATCACATGACCACAACCAACCCGCTGCTCCTTTGCAGGCAGGACGCCGAGGCGTTAAGTGGTTTTTGAACAAGAAATCATCACTTACACCATCCGTCCGTTAAGGCTTTGCTTGTGATCTAGGTCTACGGAATTACACTACTTTGCATACAGATGACATTGGGGTTCATTAGTACCCAGTACGTAGCTGTGTAGCCAAGGAGAAGCAGCTTGGTCTTCGCGTGTCAACATTAGGAAGCTTCAACAACGCCACCCAATGGACTCTTCAAACAAATACAGCGCACCAGTTATTAGTCAAGAATTTCAATAATAGTCGAGGCCCTGCCAAACGCATAAGTTACGAATGAAGAATCTGACATTCCCGAATGCCTCATCACATTCCGAGGACATCTAGAATTAGGGCTGAATTTCACGGAGCAAGGCAAGCCTTCAATTGGTGCCAAGCCCTATGAATCGAATCAGCTCGGAGGAAATCGCAGAGTTCCTAAACCCGATGGACGCCGATCTCACGACGCTGGATAACATCAACTCCTAGTGTCCCGTGATTGCCATGTCAGTCGTTTATCGAAGTACACTGGCGTAACGAACGGCGAGCAAAGTCTGCATCTTTTATTGCGGGATCACTGAGCTACTTGTTCCGCTCGGGAATGCGAGGTTCCGAAGCTGACAGTGTTCTTTTCGGAGAACTTTTCTCGAACGTCATGTCCTGTTATTGAATACTACCTTGCGTCTTATGACTGCCCTGTGCGTGGTTTGATAATGTTTGATATTTCGATGATCTAGGCACTCTGAACCCCCGTGTCAGTCGCAATGGCGGGACCAACGAGCCGATCTCGCGACCACATGGCGAATTAATCTCTTGATAGCTATAAATGCCAAGAATGGTTCAATTTGCTCCGGCTAGCGATCAGAGTGCCGAGGGAGAAAGAGATATGCTGTCCTGTTTCGACGACAGTTATGCTTGATCTTGAAGCCCTCGCTCCAAATGCGGCACATTGCTGGCTCACTCACCAAAGGGAACAAATCTATGTACCTCGTATCTAATCCTCAAGTCGGCGGAACAACTTCCGTGTTACATGCAATGAGCCCAGCCAATATTTAAAAGAGAAAAAAAAGAAGAAAAAAAAGAAAATGGAAAAGAAAGAAAATGGATCACCACCTCCGTTCATACGGCGCCTTCTCAGCAACATTGGAAGGGGGCCGCAGAGCATTTTCACCAGATAAGATTTTCGATCTCAGAAGGGCATTGTTTAATGTTACCATTGCAGGGTCCCGGGTTTCCCCACTGACAACTCCAGGTCACTAATTGCCAATTGGCAAACCCTACGCCCAAGTTAGTGCGGCATCTCGGGCAATCAAACAAGATCGAGCAAGCTAACCCAACCCAGAAAAGAAATTCATCCTTCGTCGTCGACTGGCTCGTCAAAAGAAGTTGGATCACTCTGGGAAACCGAGCCTCACTAGATCGTCCCAAGGGGTTGAACGAAACACAACTTTCCTCCACATTCTCGTAATCTACATCTAGATCATGAGCTCATCGGTGCACGTGGCCGGCGGCTTGTATGTGGATGACCTCAGAATCCTTATGGGGCTGTCGGAGGGGAAAAGAGGCAATCGAGATCGAAGAAATCGTCTACTCTCAGGGTTCACAATATGTCTCTAGCGGCCTTATTGGGCATTCGAGAGTACAATAGATTAACTCCCGAAGCTCGGATGCGTGTAACCCGGGCATGCCTCCCATCTTCGAGTTGCTTTTGAGAATATTGCAGGGCTGTCTGACGGCTATCTGGCCACTCTGGGTGATGTATGACGCCTCGATGTTCGTGCCGAAACAGTCATGGTGGGCTCGTCGAGTGGTCGTTATTTCCCAAATCTCTAACAGTTGTCCCTGTTGCCACTATTATTAGATTCCTTTGATGTGTGTTTTGTCACAGGAATGTCCACCTTTTTTAGGAGATGCGGAGAGATAACTGGCGGAGGCTCCGACCTGGCGTTCAACCGATGCCTCCTCATGCACTGATCGGCTTACAGGAACCACTGATGCGGCTAAAGGGAACAGGAGCCCGTCATCTACCATCCAACTTAGTGCCATGTTCCCTATCTATAGGGCCCAGGTAATTTAAGCCGTAGTTATGCCATTCCTGGTGATTTTCATCTGATGTCGGCTTACATCTGGAGGGTGTCCGATCTACATCTAGAAGGGTAATGGAAACCGCCAGTGGCAGCCGATCAGAACCGGTTCCCCCGATTGACTGGCACGGGATTGCTGGCCGCCCCCGAGTCACTCAACCCGCTCTTTATTTTCCAATTTTTTTTTCTCAAACATCAGATGAAAGCCCATTCGAGGCTGTATAGGGCCAGGAGGCACCGGGAAGGATGTGCTTGGTTTACCCTTGGGTTCCACAAGCAGCTCCTAGCAAGCTACCAGCAGACCATGAAGCAAAGGATCCTTGGGTAGATCCTCCTCCTATCTAATAAGGGAAGGTCCCTTAATCAAGTCTCTTTGCTTCTCGTCCTCGACAAGCACCGTGCAAGCCCGGCGAACCCCGTGGCCCCAGCAAATAATCGTAACACACAGAAAATTCATCTGAAGATGCACGGCGCATTATGATAAGACGCCATATTGAACCAGAGGTTGCCGACCGAGGCTGAGCTGACACAAGTATCTCGTAAGGGGTTACTCCCGAAGGGAGACCTTGGTTGCCGTTCTCATCCTCAAGCCAGTTCCTCTAGGTCCGGGCCGCATCCCGATTGTGACACGGGGCTAGATAATGGTTAATACCTCTTCATTTCATCTAATGGCACTATTACGCGAGGCCGGAGGGTAGCGATAAGACCACCAAGCTCGGTTCTGACACAGCGGTTGAGCCGACAGATGAGCGTGGTTTGAGGTTTGTATAGGGCTTTCTAGTACTTGATAGAGGAGGCTCTGGTGTTAACGTTCAAAAGCTGGGCCGTGCTGTGACAATCGAGGAGGGATTAAAGGGGTATTCTTGAATATTCGACGTTGTCATCCCAAACAACATCCGTGTTTGCTCGACTGACAAATATCGATGAAGTTGCTGCCCGGTCAAAGGTGGAGTCGTCGCTGGTTTTGTGAAGGACATCAAGACATCAACCGATCTAGTATTTGTCTGTCCAACCCCAGGCCAGGGTGCCTGTCGGAATGAAGAATTTCCTTGGTTTAGCGTACTCCGTGCATTCCTCCATGGGTCAATTGATGTCACTTCAATGTTCCTCCTTAGATCCCCACTCCTAGTCTCACACGCCCCTTTCGTTTCCAAGACTCGGTCGGCACTCGGGATCCCACAGCAAAAAGTCGGGCCTCATATCATTGCCTGTTACACATCAAACCCCCTTGCACATATTATCGTCGGAAAACGGTCGATGCTGGAGTGGTGCCGGGGCAGCCAAGGCACTCACTCCACTCCCTAAGCCGAGTCGGGAAAACGTCCAGAAGGCAGAAGCTGCTGGACTTGCGATTGGAATGTTTTGAATCCTGTCAAGACAAGATGGATCACCACCTCCAAGGAGGGAGGATAATACGCACCCGGCCGGGCCCATACATCATACATCACACTCCTCACATCAACACACCCACATACGAACACTTTATACGTGTGCAGCCGGGAGTCCCACCCATCAAGGGTGATATCGACTCCTCTGATACCATTCCAGATGCAAGGAGCCCTGCGGACGAGCCGATGATTTTCGCACCTGTAAGCGAACATACGTGGTCGGCATCAGCGACTTTTCAGCAGGAATTCGGTACACTTCTCCCGGTCACATAGATAGCTGATCCATCAAATACCATCAATACCTGTAGATGTGTGATCTCGTCAGGGACATATAAATGACCAGGGGTACCTCCCCCAATATCCCGAATTAGATGCAGTTTGCAAAAGTGCGATATTTGATCCTCTGTCTCATTCAGCAATTTCTCTCAATGTAAGTACGAACTGCTCTTGAAGGAGACACCAGTCATTGGTGAGCATCGACTTGGGGAAGTCCACAACTCGTCGATAAAGCCCTGCGTCCACCGCCTTGCTTGTGTTTGCGACGGGCAATGTCTGTTCGACGCGGCGTCCGTCTGGCCTCATCTAATCTATCTTTTAGACGATTTCCTGTACACTCTTTCCAATTAGACGTCAGAAACAAGTCCAACTCTTCCAAGGTAAGAAACTGGCTCTTCCCCTTCTAGTATTGACAAATTCATATCTCTGCGTCCGTCCATCTCCTGTGTGGTTGCCACGATATCTTGTTCTCTAGCCAGGTACCCGTCCACTCCTTCCCTCCTTCCCTCAGTGAGGGTCCTTTGCGAAGGCGCACCTTCTTCACTAAGTGATGCAGCCGGAGCCTTGGTTTGATGTTTGCGGATGCCACCGCTCGTCGCTCCTGCCTCTTATTTCACACTCTCTCCCGACTTCTGCCTTCCCTATTGAAGCAGGTCACCGCCATCTTCGCAAATCAGCAAATCAAACCTCAAGTCTTAAACCCCAACGTCTGCATGCTTTTTCTCTCTCCTTTTTACCTCCAAGCCAACAAATTCTCATTTTCTTCCTTGGTGGGAAGAAATTCCCTTACCCGTCCTTGACAATCACATTGCCTGCATTAAGTACGAGAGAAGGCTCGGTCCATCCTCATCCCTCGTCCCTCATTGGAACAACATCTTTCTCTTTCCTGTACCCTAAGGCCAGTCCATTAGACTGATATCAAACATCCCGCCATTACCGCCTTTTTCTCCCCTCACGTCTATCATCCAATCACGAGTAGGCTGCAAAGGTTAGTGGGAATCCAAGCAATCAGTTTGTTGCGAAGGCGAGCTCCATGATTCGGCCCACTACAGGTTGGCGAAGATCTTGGTGTTGGGAAGGAGGGACTGAAAGAGATTTCGCTCCGATCTCTCAGTGTCTTGTTCTTCGTCTTTTTTCCTCTCTTTTTTCTTTGGTTTTTTTCTCGCTGCCCAAACATATATTATTCGTTTCCCTGTTAATATTGATTACGACGTTACCATCTTGGCTAGTTGGAGGCAACCCCCCAAACCTCACGTTAGCACAGAGAAGAAGGGTCATCTCGGGTCCAATTGCCAACGCTAACTATTATTTGATTTTCTCCAGATTTTTTTCTCTGCCACAGAATTCTTTCCCCGAACACACAAGTCGATTCGATTCGCCTCTCGATACCAACACACGTTAGTACGTCTCAAGCCACAATTCCCGCCTGAACCACTCCATCGTCTGCCCAAGCTACAGAGAGGTGTCAACTGTGTTGCCCACGCTCTGACCATAAGAACGAGGCGCACTTTCCTGTGGCCCCACCTTCTGAGATTGGAGACTTGGAGCGCATCTACCACACCACACCAACCCTTCCTCGCTCACTTGCCCCAGCAAACAGAGATTTTTTTTCTAACAAACATTGATAAATCTCCAGAATTACGCTCTTCAAACAACAACACAAACATACAAACACAGAATCTACCAAAAATGGATTTCAGCGGACGTGCTTGCTACACCTGTAAGTATGGCAAGATATTACAGCAAAATTTTTATTCCCTTTATTCCCTTTCTCGTCATTCCCTGTCTTCCCCGCCGCGATTTCTACCGCCTTTAAAGTTTTCTTTCGAGGCGTGGCGATTCGAGTATAAGAACTCACCTGTTCGGGTTATTCCATCAAGCACTCTTCCCTTGGAAAGCACAAGAAGCAAGCGCCAACTCGCATGCGTCATATTCCATATTCCTTCCATTGATGGTGGTATCATGGGCCTGATCGCTTTCACAACCTCCCTCTGCCTTGAGATTATCTTTGCGCTTCCGGGGTAGACCTGGTGAAGTTTCTCCAGGGTTGGCGTTCAGACGCCTCCACTGCCACGGCCATGGGTTTGAGCATATGATCAAGCTTTGGCTCGAAGAGACGGATTTTGCAACCTAGCTTACACCGATTTACTTCCCCATTTCCATCGTGTCCCCAATTTTCTATCCCTCCTAATTTCCAAACGAACACCTTCTGTTGAGATCTCTCAAGTTCAAGATTGTCTAACGTTTTCGGTCTAGGCGGTGCCACTAATCACCAGGTATGACTTTTTCACATGGGAGTGGCGACAGGTTGGCAATCACCGAATACTAACTAATTCAGGCCCGTGAATGCCCAAACCGGGGTCCGGCCAAGTGGTAAGCAAGCCCTGCTTGATCCAAGAATCAATGGTTACACCAATGAAGCTAACCGGTTTTTTTTTTCTAGCTACAACTGTGGAAGTAAGTGACGATGGGTGATGCATTTTTCACATCCAAGCTTGATACTGACAACTTGGCTTTGCAGACGAGGGCCACATGAGTAAGTCGTCGTCGAATTGTCTATTTTCCTCCACCCAGTCCTAGTCCACTGACAATACACCTAGGCCGCGACTGTCCTGACGGTCCTAAGGACTCAAAGACATGCTACCGGTGCAACCAGGCTGGCCACATTTCCCGCGACTGCCCTCAGGGAGGCAGTGCTCCTGGTGGCTCCTCCAGCGCTCAAGTTGAGTGCTACAAGGTAAGTTCGACTCACTTTTTTTTTTTTTTTTTTTTTTTTTTTTTTTTTTTTTTTTTATTTTTTTTTCGTTTTGTCTGCCATATCCGTAATCTCTGTTTCTTTGGTGGCCACGCTCTGATAGTTCCCCGTCCAGTATGTGTGG